>JAQFXM010001810.1:0-28967 GCA_034693345.1 Entomobrya multifasciata
TCTTCACAATGACAATGTCCCTTACTGTTACACACGCCTTGACCACTGCAATCGTGATCACAAACTGGTACTTTCGAACCCAAAATCGAACCAACTGGAACACACTTTTGGTCAACACACATCTAAAAAGACACAACAAACATTTTTAACTGTAGAACAAGAAATAATGCATGCTACAAATTAATTGCATTGCATTTCGCAACTTTCAATTCCTTTGTTCTCAAACTTATGCAAATCAAACTCATTCTACTTCCATCTATTTTTTGGGTGCATGAAAAATATGAAAATGCTTTGATTCCACTCTCCTATTTGTTTGTCAACTTTGCATACAAATGCTATTGTCAATCAAGTTCAATCTTTACGCGTACAGATATTTTTGCATGCGTGCACGCTACTTACTTGTCGTACAACATTTACATAAAAATATTTCTGTTTACCTTATCCTCCCCACATTTCGCCCCATCCGGTACCATTCCAGGATTTATGTCACTCAATCCAAAGTCCACAATGACGGACCTGCAAGGGTGGATTTTTCCTCCAGCATTTACAAAGAAACTAGCAAGAATGGAAACGGATTCATAACCGAATTCCAACTTCTCGCTGTTCATTTGGCAGTGCAGAATTCCACATTTTACATCCCTATAAACAAGTCCACCATAACCGTTTTTATCTCAACCACAAAATACAAATTTATTGTACTATTGTACTTCACGCATTAAATTTTATTTCCAAACTCACTCAGATTGACATCTAGCATATTTTTCAGTTGTCAAATTGTAACCACAATGAGCATGTCTGGAACCATTTGCATTCTTCTGATAACACAAATCATTAGAGTTATTCCCTGAAGGTCCCCACAAAAGTCTACACTGGTCCGTATGCGTTCTACATTCCCCATTGAAACAGTAAGCTTGACCACTAGGCGTGTCGCAAGTTAACCCATCCATTTTCGTAACATCCTCCGGGCAAAACTCAGACTCCCCTGTGCAGTACTCAGGTAGATCGCAGAGCTTATTAGCTTCACGGCAAATCGTTCCTCCGGCTTTCACATGACATGTCTGAAATTAATTGCAAAAAAAACGTAAAATGTAGCGTTACAAATTGCAATATTCCACGATTTCTGAAACCACCCATAATGCATACCTCCATGTCACAGCAAGTTCCTGAGGCACAGGTAGCATTCAAATGGATCATACAAGTGTTTGCGTCACAACAGGGGTTCTCGCAGTGCTCTGCTAACCCACAATCGCATTCCTCACCAGGTTCCGTGAATCCATTGCCACAGGTTGGCCCATCATACAAACTGTGGAATAAAAAGATGTTAAAATAATTAATGAATTTTCAGTGACCAATTTCTGGACTTCGAAGATAACATTCGTCATCCTCCTTCTTACCTATCAGGTTTATTACGCAAGCAGTAATCCATGCCGTGGTCAAACGCATACGCAAAATCCTTCAAGCTGCATGAACTCCAGTGCATAGTCCGGTTTGAACTGCAATTTAAAAAAAAGATAAGAAATATTTTTATGAATGAATTTATCACCCAAGCAGGTTGTATGCTAACGATTATCTAATGCTCAATTTCCTCTTTTACATCCGAGAGTCTTTAGATAAGATGTACATAAGAGAAGGGGGAATGGGAATTACTATGCGCGCTAATGAGTTCTTAATGAACACTTATGGACAATACGTCGGAAGGAAATCTATGATGACGCAAGCATTTTGTACAGATATGTTGTTTCTAGCTCGTAGATTTACTGTTGACTAGCTCACAGCTCACCAACTAGAAAATTAATTTTTCGAAAGGGAACTGGTATAAAAATGTCTCGATGCTTTGAAATGTCACCATTCTTTCGTTGATTGTGTTTTCAGTAAGTAAAGTAGTGGGATAGGTTTGACTTCAACGAAAATGAAAAGAGTATTATTGCTCGTTGCACTTGGTATTACTACCACAGTTGCCCTTTCGTTGGTGGACCCAAATCGCACCAAAACTGAAAATGTTGCCCAAGGTAAGTTGGATTGACATAAATTTTAATTCGTTTTAATATAACATCTCTTTAATTAAAGTCCAAATGTTAATAGAAAAATGATTTTTTATTTGGATCTATAGTGAATGGCACAAATTCTACCGCAGTTCTTCATCGTGTCGCAAGAGATGGTGGTGGCGGAGGAGGAGGAGGGGGTGGAGGTATGTTCGATAGAATTTAAAATTTAAGCGGAACCATTCAGTACTTGACAGTATAATTTAAATTCTTTTTTTTCCAAAGGTGGAGGTGGTGGCGGCGGCGGAGGCGGTGGTGGTGGAGGAGGTATTTTATTCAAATTTAAAAAGGATAATGAATTTTTTAAATATATCTGTCTGATTTAATATCTGTATTATTTGTTTTGTTTAGGCGGAGGTGGAGGCGGTGGCGGAGGAGGTAATTTATCTTAAAGAAATATTCTACTTTATTAATTTACTGCAATTATCTTAAACATTTAATCTTTTTTAATTTAGGCGGAGGAGGTGGTGGAGGCGGTGGCGGTGAACAACAAGTACTCGGAGGTGGTATACGACCAATTGGTTCTGGAATCGGACCAGGAATCGGACAAGGAATCGGACCAGGAATCGGACAAGGAATTGGATCAGGAATTGGATCTGGTTTAGGCTTGGGTGCAAGAAGACCCAACTTTGGTGGATTGGGATTGGGATTCGGCGGACGTTAATAAGCAAAATCTCTGTCATTTAATTAAAAAATTGTCGCAAAGCCAAATAAAATATAAAAATTACCTTGCAGAAGCAGCCATAATGCATCGATTATTTGAACTAGGGCAAGTACAACTTTCCGTGTCATGACTCAGTCCAAAATTATGACCCAGCTCATGCGCCACAGTTGTAGCAACAACTCCAATAACATTATTCTTAAAATCCGAGTTCACTCCTCCAGAATACTTGTAGCTGCAAATAGGTCCTTGCATAGCTTTCCCAACAACACCATTTTCAAACTCAACAGCCCTGTAAAACACATAAAAACAACTCTTTAAAAAATCTCATTAGCGCATATTTCCACTTCCTAAAAATGTCTAGTTATCGTACAGTATCGAATCACACCACACTTGATTTTGTCTTTGCGTGTCGCATGTAATGCGTAAGCAACATGTCATGTTCCAAGAAAACATTTTCTGTAAAATTCCTTCGCTTATCCTCTCCATTCCCTAACTATTCCATCTATCTTCTTAAGTTACCTTCCAAACCATTTTTTGTCAATAGTTTCAACAAGCTTTCAAAACAAGCATATATTTTATCTCTCTTCTTATTCCATTAAACACGTGTTCCATGTGGCCATAATTATGAACATCTTTTCCCTTCCATCATCATTTTCATTATTAACCCTTTCCCTATTTTCCTAATAATTACTCTTTGCTTGTCTTACGTGAGCAGTTGTGCGTTGTCGTTGGGATGATCCCGAAGAAGTCTTTCTTTCCTGTAGTGTAAGAAGCTTGCCAAAGTCTCATCTCCATTTGCCTTTATCGTTATCTCATCCGACTCCGACCAGACGACCATACCAACCAGTGCGATGAATATGTTTAGAGGAGCGTAAAGCTACAAAGTTGACATAAAAGATAATAATTTTAGACTTTCTTCAGAAATTCCTTTGAATCTTCACGTTATTTTCAAAACCGTTATGTATTCTTACAGAGTTGACAATACTAGCAATATCTTTAGTTCTTCTTCGCACAGCCTTCAAATCCCCTCCCAATTCCTTATACTTTTTGTTATCCACCACAATAACCAATTCAACATATCGACTCTTCGCGTTTGAATTATAGGGCACACGGGTATCTTCGTGAGAGGAATACCCACGTTTGACACGTTTCAGAATTCCCTTTTCACCAGAGGAACCCAACATCTCACTACTGCTTGCAAGCACATTATTTTTCAGTCCTCCGTACAAACTATCAGTTAAACTGATTGGGTGACCGTCATCATGAGCGTGGTCTGCGTGACCTAAAAACACAAAGAACAAATATTTATTTACTTAATTATCTCAATTTAAAATAATTTGTCATCATTTTTACATCTTGATCATCAACTCAAGCCTAATGAACTTGACTTTAAAAAGCACCGACACCGACGACGACACTTTGCTTTGCTGATAACACCTTTGATAAAAAAATCTACGGGATAATTGTGAGAAAACAACCAAATTTTTCATTTTTATTTTTCCTGACTCAGCGAAATCATGTCATGCTTTTTTCCCATGCACTTATCATCATCATCAATCCACATCCACCGTGCTTTTACAACAGCCATATAAAAAAGTTGAAAGTGTTAGGTTTTTCTTGTAACTTGTCGTAATGCATTTTTATGCCTTCCTCTCATGAGAATGGCTCCACATAAAATTTAAACATGTCTACTATTTTTTAGTACAAATGTATGTCTGGCTCCTCCGGACTCCGTAGTTGGTTCGGGGCCGTTCTTTTTAGGTGTACCATGGGACCTTCGCAATTCTGATCTGTACTCTTTCGGTGTGACTACTGGGTATGTATGTACACAGTGTGCACAATTCAGTGAACTTTAAGATGCTTAGCGAACCTACTGTACAAATATTTATGTACCTGGTTTTTTTGTGCAGCCAATTATACATGAAATACTAATATTGTCCTCCTACGTTTTTTAAATGATTGTTTAAAAGTTATTCTTCAAACAAATTTGTCGGTCTTGATCCAATTATCATGTCAAAATTCGTAGAAAATCATCCAACTTATAAAGCGTTTCTATCCTCAGATTTGAAGCCAACCCGAAGTCAAATTAGGCAAGGTAGCTTTAATCAAATTTGTTGAATTTTTGTATGATGCTTTGTTCCAGGAAAGTCGTTATCAATGTAGTACTCATTACATAAGCATTTGATTGAGGATATTTTTTTTCCTTTCTCCCTTTTGTGCACGCTATGAGCTAATTAGCTACGCTTCTCTTCTTGCTAACTTTCATGACTTTCAAAAAAGAAGAAATTCCTGTACTAAAATTTTGAACGAATGAAAGAAGCTTTTTGTTTATATATAAGTCTTGCTGAGTAAATACTAAAGTTTACAAAAGGCAATCGGCAATGTTTACTGGATACTTATGCACATTTTACAATTTACAGCGATGGTTTTTTTCGGGCTATTTAAACGAATGAGTAAAGTGGAAGAAGGAAATGATTATGCGAAATGAATGCGTGAAGAAATGTGTAAATTGAAAACGTGTTTTTTACTCTTTGGAATATCATGCTTGAATTTAAAGTATGCAGCCTAACAGTGCAGTGTTGTGTGATTTGATAGGAAATTTATGTGAGAGTCTGATGTGGATTTTTTGTTCTAACTGGAAACCTATCAGTTCTCAAAGGAGCAACTGAGTCGTTAACTGATTTACTGCAGATGAGGAAGCAAAGTGGAAAGAGAGATTTTTTTAATAGTTGCGTTTTAGATGTGATATGGGTGCTCATTTTCAAATTTTCAGTTAATCTCTGCTCCTTATCATTGTCGTGGACGTGGATATGAATTGGGTTCTGTATAGTTTTAAATTCCAAGCATGCTTTTAAAAAGTAAAGTTGATCAGATCAAAGTATCAGATTTTTTGTGACTTGGTCTGCTACAATGACTGGCTAGGCTGTATAGACTTCTCTGTGTATTTTTTTATCCTCCTCCTGACTGACTTGGCTTTTGATTTTTTCCATTTACATTAAAACTGTTTAAATCTGTGACTCTGCAGATTAGTGACTGGCAGGCATATTATTACACAAAAATACAAGTTCACTTAAAGTGAGACTGACAGAGTGACATACATCTACCACTGCTTATGCTGCTAAGTATGAATTTAATGTTACTTGTCATGTCAATCAATTTTAACCCTTTCATATTCTCTTGCTTTTAGGCTTCTGTTGTGCTCTACTCAATTTGATAATGGAGGCAATAAAAGCATAATTGCTTTCATTATTATCAGCTTCAATATTAGTTGCGTGCGTAGACTACAATTTTATGCGTATCATACGACGATTATTCTACTACGCACCTTTTAATACAAAAATATTCGTATAAGTTGGTTGCACTGGACAGTTGGCAGAATTAAGCAAAAAAAAATACTACGCACGAGGAAGATGACGATGATGATGGAGGGGATCAAGTTAGATCTCTCTCATTCTTCCAACTTAAATGAGAGCATTGCAGCAGAAGCCGTACAACGGCAGAGCGTACATTACCCTTTTCCAATCCAGATTCCAAACACACAGACAACTGGCGCTGTTAAATGTTGATATTGGAAGTGTTTACTTACACACTTTACTATATATAGTGGACCAGTTCAATGCAGATGAAAATCAAGTGAGTAAAGTAGTTAGTGAACGAACGTTGCTGTTATTTGGCTGTGCTGGTATAACAATAGCAAATAGAGGAGGATGATATCATAAAATAAAAATCAGAGTTACGCATTATACGTGATGTAAGTATGTAAGAAATTCGCAGAATGTGTTTGGAATATTTTTTGACATCAGCCAGCCAAAGCCAATTCAGCCATCTGGCCTGGAACTGGTTTAGTGACTGGATTTTGATATATGTATTGTTGTTAATGATGAAAGATGTAATTGTAAATGGTTATAGAGAATTGGGTAAATAAACATTTTAACAAAGATGAGCTACTTTAATGCGATGCGTGAAAAATTATAAACACGACAATAAGCAAAAAATAGGATTATTACAGGCGAAGGCGTGCATCTCATGATGCCCCAATCTCACAACAAGTATAATATTTGTCTAGATATTTCAGATGACAATGGAGTGAAAATTGCCACAGGTGCTTGCGAGGGTCTTGCAGGACCTAAAACTTGGAATTTGTCAAAAAGGAATGCAATACTACTGTATGGTAGGCAGCTAGACTTGTTTAAAGCGGCGGGTGTACCAAGCGTAATGCATAGTGTCCATGCAAATGCAAGACAATTGCATGACATGAGCTGAGTAAGCTGAGCTGAGCTTCACTTTTCAAAAAGCAAGAACTGGCTCGAGTTCTGTAGCTCAAAACTTCGTTTTTTAGCTGGATAATGTGCTTCACAAAAATCTTCTTTTCTACCAAGCATACCAACTTGCATTGAAGAGCTTTGAGAATCTTTTTGTTACGTTCACTATCCGGATACAAGCCGCAGATATTCCTTATTCCACGGGAGCACGAGTGACAAGTTTTCAAGCTCCTTTTCCTTTTGGTGTATGCGGCCGCTCTGTGTGGCTCTGTGTGTGCCAAGTTTTAGATGGGAAAACATGCATAAAAATTCATTCTCCATGCAAAAATGGGAAAATCCTTTAGACTTCGTAAATTTTACTACCTTTTGTTTAAAAATATGAATTTTTCTGGAAAACATGACATGTGTATCGTGTGGCGTGTGCCAACTGTTTTATTTCCCCCTTTTCAAGTTTTTCCAATAAAATAAATTAACCTGAAATGAAAGATAATTATCCTGACACGATACTAGACTTCTTTTTGCTCATCACCATTACCCAACCCATCTTCATCCCTAGAACAAATTTTTTACATGGATTTTCCATATTCATCATTTTTTATTCATTCGCTTCCCGGTTGCGGTTTTTCACTCAAAATTTAATGGATACCTTCACCTTCAAAAGCTTGTCTACATATTTTTCTCCAAATTGAAACATTTCAAATCAGCCATGTTCATCTGTTCAGCTATTAACCACAGCTGTCCAGTTTGTTTTGACGTGGTTTTTGTTTTCATTGAACTTAAGCAACTGCTGTCAATAAAATGCAATAAAAAGAACTTATCTTACCATAACAGTTGCACAACTTGCACTTTTTCGCAGATGAAGATGAAATAATTAAATTCAAAGATGTTGTATTCAGTCTTCAGAATAATAGTAAAAACCAATAACAAAAAAAGTTGCAGGGAAAAGCAGAAAACCAGAAGGTACACATTTCAGGTTTGCAGACTTGGAGTTCTTGGAAGCGCGCAGTGCACTGGTCCATGATAAAGACATGTAGCATGTGTCAGCCAGATGTTGAAAAACCAAATTTTCTTTCAATTTTAAAACTTCATCTTCATATCCGACCGAAACAACTCTTTTGTTTTACCTACAATCTTTTACATCTTGTTTCCCTCTTCTTTCATTCATATGTTGCCATTTTGCATTGAGAAAATGGGAAAATAAATGGTTGTAGAAAGATGTACAAACGTGATCTTCATGTCATCTATTATGCAAATGCAAGGGAAAATATGCACTTTTATATTATTTATTGCAAGAGGGCAATCTTTGTAAGTTTGCACATGTCAAGTGGATTGTTTTACAGTGCTTCCTTCCTTTCTTTAGGAAGATTTCCTTCCTGAGTCCCAACCGACCAAACCCATGATGTAAAAAAATTTGAAAAATAGCCTAACTGGCCGGAAGAACACATTTTGTGTGTCTCTTGTGGAGTTGTGCAATACATAAAGCACAACAACAGATTGTTACTTTTACTCCATCATCTTATTTTATGTTTTATATTTGTACATCCAACATTTTTCGCCCCATGAAAAAACACGACATGGTTGATGACGACTTGGTTGAAATGAAGATTTTATGCAGCAATGAGGCAATACGGGGGAAATAAAACAGTCATTCTTTGCCCATAAACGTCCATGTGATCTGCATATTTACTAGAAACTTTTTTTGAGTACGTCTGTGTGCACAGTTAAATTGGATGAATGCACAAAAACACACACAACACGTGTTAAAAGGTTATAAAGTTCAAACCATAGGCAATTTTTGAATGTTCAAATGGCTGACTTAAAGCTGTGAATCACCAACCATAATAATTTGCTTTTATCTTTACTTCTTCTGAAATGCAACCAAGTAAACATCCAACATCCCAAACGACATTTTTTGTAGACTGAAAACATCCCGTTAAAATTCCACCTCTCTTTTTTAGAAAGAGAAAAAAAGTTATTAGACTGACATAAAAAAGACAGAGAGAACAGCAGCAACGGCGGAGGAGACATTAACAGAATAAAAAATAGCTACATAGTTAGTTGCACCATACCGAAAATCGATCACCTAACCACCACCACCCACGTCAAAAAATTCTACACCTTATCTTCTTCACTTCACTCTCCCTGACTCACTTTAGAAGAGCGACATGTCACGTACTTCTTCTCGTGTGTACTTTAGGATTAAGTGTAAACTCTCATGTGTGTTTTTGCAATTTGTTTAATAGCCCCTTTAGGTACCTTACACAAAAGTTGTAAAACTTTAAGAGTTTAAGTCTGAATTCAAATTGAACCAAAAAAAGTTTTAATTAAAGTATCGTGTTTTTTCGCATGTTAAATTTGTACTTCAAATAGAAAACGAAATTTTCTCAAAAAAAATAGGACAAGTAGCATCATTCATTGCATAAAATGACATTGTTTTAATGGCTCTTAGGTATATTTAATGTCTCACAGACAAAGAAACTCTCTCCCTGGGAAGATGATTACTTGATTACCTTTAAGGCAAAATGATTATGCAAAGTGTACGTGCGTAAAAAATAGTGCCATTTTTACAAATTTAGCTTATGACTTGTAAAGGAATTGGGTACTTACCGCAGCTCAAATTTCTAGTGAGTTGTGCATGCTTCAGATGAACAAGATCCCAGGCTAATGGATCCTTACTTTCGTCCTCACCCTTATTCACGGAATCCTTCGATGACGATACTGGCTCAATGTAATGAAGTTGGTCCCCATCAAACACGGCTCCTCTGCAATATTAAAAAACGAATTGCATTATCAAATTTCTTCACATTTCATTTTTTCCTTCGCAATCTTCATTAGTCTCCCTTTTTTGCCTAGAGACTATTCTCTTCTCTGCAAAACACATTATTATGTGAGATGTGCTGTGAAAAACTGATACAGAAGCATCAACTAAAATTGTATTGCTGCTCATTTGCAACATCATCTCATCCCATTTCATAAAAAAATGTCTCAACATTCACAATTCACACTCTCAACTCTCAACATAATCATCCATCACGCTTGTCTCATGAAAAACTGTGATGACGATGGTTAGTAATATATTTACATGTGCTTTTATTATGCGTCTCTACTTTCTCTCTCGCCCAAAATATTATAAAACCTTTTTAATGCTGTGTTGCGATATCTTCGCACTTATTCTCAAAATTGTCTGGGCGTTTCTTTTTTCCCATCAACGTGAAAAATGGCAGTGATGTATCATCCATCCCTTCTATAAAAACACACTGTGGAATATCGTCGTGGTGTAGCTATCTATTCTATCCGCTTTCCAAGAAATAATGCTCTCATTTCCTCAGTCATTTATTCGGTAGAACTCCAATAATAACCGTCTGTCAAAAATTACTTGCACAGGAGACTGCTTAACCGGAATGGGCTTGCAATAAAATATGAAATACGGGCTCATTCCCCTTCCATCATTAAACTTGAGCTAAATATGGAGTTCGTCGGTATTCGGCTACATTGCTTAAGGCACCCAAACTATATGAAAAATCGCCTTGATTTCCCTGGAATGTCATGTCGTATTTGGGTTTAGTGGAGGTAGAATGTTCTCACAAGTAATTATTCAATAACCATGAAAAGTTAACGAGAGTAATTATGTTGGGAGCCCTTTTGGCTATGTAAGTATAATAATTAGTAATTTGGACAATTTTCTACTTTTCTTGTTACTTCAACTGACAAAACTGTCATGTGATCATGATCAATCATTTTTTCTTGGAATGAAATGTACATTTGTTAGTATTAGTATTACACAGTTCAGTTAAAAATGATTCGCATACCTTATCACGTCATCGCAAGTGGACAAGGCTGCCCAAGATTGGGGGTGTCCTCGTATTTTTCCGTGATAGTGGCACACGTCCACCTCTTCATAGCTGGGTCGGTGAACAACAGTCTTGTTTTCCCGTTGCGTTCTCTCAAAGTAACCTTTTGGAATGAGATCCCTGTAACATACACACACAAAAAAATGTAGATAAATCAGCATAAATTTTAAATTTTATTATTTTCTCCTCCTCCCTTCTGTCTGCATAAATTACCAAAAAAACAAAAGAGCAAAGATAAAAGTTTGTTACAGAAAAAAAGGGCGAAGAAACCGTTCGTTCTGTTTCTCTTTTGTTATCATGTCATAAAAATCTTTAACTCTTTTTCTTCTCTGTTTTTTCTCTTAAAGTGACAAAGACGAACAGGAAGATAGAGAAAATATGTCTAAAGACGCCGACAAGCTATCGACACGAACCAAAGACACTAAAATATATTCATCTTTTTGTTCTTTTGTCTTTACGTCCTCCTCTCTCACAATCATCCCCTCACCCATTTTCAAATTCATTCAAAAAATAAATTATTTTAAAATGTTTTAAATGTGTTGCTGTTAAGTAATGTATTGTTATATTCTCTTTGTTTTGCTGGTGAGGTGTTTCGAATAGCGGAAGAAATTTTGTGAGCATTTCACTTATTGTAATCTCATCATATAATCACCACTGCATACACAAAAAGGCTCAAGATTCCTATCATTTTAGCAACCCATCATCTTCATCATGATGATCATCATCACCCATCAGCATAATCGTTTTCATCATTTACACTTTAACTGCTCTGTAAATTGTAAAATGGCATAACAAAAAAGAACGGGAAAAAAGACAGAGAATATCAAGAGCATCATCAGCTCCACAACACAATAGACATCATTGTATTTCATTTTCGTTAGCCAAGTCAGTAATAAAGAGAGTCAAAACTCTAACCACCACAGAAAAGCCACAGCCACTTTACTTTGTTTGCTTCCTTTCCTCTCTACTTAATTTTTTCAAGTTGCAATGCCAATGTTTACAGGGCTTTGCACTTGATCATCATCTTCTTCTCTTTTTCCTTGTCTTACGGCACGTTATCCCCTATCCATCTTCTGATATACAGGAATAGTTTCTTTTTGTAAACAGTGTAGCAATATAAAAGAGCATCATCCTCCTTCTCATGTGTGCAATCAAATTAAAGAGCATAGAATACTTCTGCTAAACTAAAATCATGTGTAGTAAAGTGGTGTGGAGTGTTTGAAGAGCCAAAAATGAGTTTATTGCCCAATTGCCAAAACCGATTTTATTTTGTTTTCATTATGTCCTGTGTTATGTTTTGTTATAATATAATATGTCATGATGTGAGTATGTTATGTGCAAAGCAAAGAACCCCTTTGTTTGCTTTTGTCTATTGCATCATTTGCACCACCACCACAACCACAGCATCAGATTCATGATACCACCATGAAAGTCTCAGATTCAAAATCCCACTGCATGGAGTACATTGAATAATAGTCAAGGTCCAAGTCAGAGCCAAAGATCTCATGAACAAGTATTTGATTTTCATCTCAGATCTATTTTGTTTACTCCCGCAAACAGAACAGCAGCTCAGTAGAAATAGTGGTGGTGGTGGTTGTACACAAACAATTTATACACAGGCCAAAAACCTAATAATACCACATTTTTTGTTGTAAACTGACATGAGCAAAAAATACAAAAACATTTGTGAGAAGCTCTTAGCCATTTTTACTTTTTCTCTTCTTTGGTACAAGTTCAATCATAAAGAAACGACATGCTCCATATGAAGTGCTCATTGTTGGGCTCACAGTCACATGCAATCATGTCGAAGCTCTAGACTCCGCTTTATTGTGTAACAGCGGCCATTATAATGAAATGAAATGAAGAACGACATGTTGATGGAAAAATGGGACTGACTGAACTGGTATAGTTCTGCTACTGTTGCTGTGAATAGAAAGAAAATGGAAGAAAGAACAAAAAATAATATTTTCTGTTTGAGCTCCCATTTTTTTGTGTGCGATCTGCGACACAACGACAGCGACAAGTATTGCCATGTTCGCTGCTTGCGTCATATATTTTTATGCTGGTTGTTTAGTGAAATCTGTACCATTTGTTATTATTATAGATTCCCTTCGGCTTGGCTAATGTAATATGTTGTTCATTTTCTAGTTACAGTTTAGTTTAGCTTTGTACATAGGAAGCCGCTATGTCGATTGTCGCTTTTTCACAAACTTTGTTGCAGAGATTTAGATTCCTCCTGGAATTGGTGGTCTGATCTGAATCTCTGGCAAAATAGACTGATTATTATGCCGGGCCCATAATGTAAGCCATAATGAATAGATTGAGCGTGTAAAAATAAAAGTTATCTGGAGTTCATTCTCTTTTTTTCTTTCCCATAAATACCACATTCATCTCTATCCTTATCACTAATGATAAAGTGGTTGTTGTTCCAAGAAAATCTAAAAAGTGCTTAGAACTTTTTTCGTTAATAAACTTAACTTGGATCTTTGTTTATGGATGGATATAAAAAATGCAAAACAAAGTTTGTCTAGTCTGGATTGGAGTCGAGCTGTCTTCTGTATTCCATAATAATCTACATCGTTAATGGATATGATGATGATGAAAAATCATCGTTATCACTTTAATGAGCATTTTTTGCTCCTCGTCGTCGCACACTAATGTTAAAAATAACAGATAACTGTTGCTAAATGGAAATTTATACATACATTCACATGAATAGCAAAAGTATTTTTTGCCTTTTAGCTAAAAAGGATAATGCACTGGATTTAGTTAGTAATGACAACTGGAAAGAAGTCTAAACTTCAACAATATCTTTTTAAAGTTCACAAAATAATTATATGGTATAGAGTTCATTTTCCATTGCCATTTACATTGCAAAGTATATAATGTATGCGTAGCTTAACACAAAACAAAAACATGAGTTTACATGTTCAACTTGCGTCATAAAAAGTTCATTTCCAATTCAATTTACCTGTTGAGCTGAAGATCCAAAACGTGCGATTTCCCATCCAGTGGTAAAGTAACCGTGATTTTCTCCACATGCCCACCATCCTGCAAAATCATTAAAAAGAAACCCATCATCAATACGTGTTCATTTTCATTCATTTTCTCTTCTTACACAGGTATCACTACAATTTCCAACAAACGATCAATCATTCTTAATCAATTGCAGAGTTATGAGTGACCGGTTCTACAAAAAATACACATAAAACCAAGTTATTGAACTATGCGTAGACCATTATGATAAAAAGGGTAAAATGTTGTAACATTTGGAGTCACTGGTGAATCAAATCATTCATTTTTCTATCATCTTGTACGTCTACCTGCCAATCAAATCATTCTTTTTCATCACATCGACAGCAACGCAGGACACCCTGGCAAAGTTTTATTACAACTTCCTTATGTTTTAGATATCGATTCTCTTTTTAAAATCATTTAAAAAGGTGCGTAGTAAAAATCATGCTTTAATACACAATGCGGTCTAAACCAGGTTTTAACTATCTAATTCTATTGATGCCTATCTTAGATAAAGGGTTGAAATTGAGGATGATGATAGGATACTCTCGGCTGGAGTCATGTACACACGCATGTCATACCCATTTCCAGAGTACACCACACCACACACGCCCAGTTCCTTTTTTCCATGCACAAAAACTTGTAAACAATCAAGCGAGAAAAAAAACATACGCATCGTCTCGTCTCGCAATGTAACTAGTCAATGTATACCTCCTCTTTGTAAATTGAGTTTCCATTCAAACTAAATTATATTCTCATCACTCTATAAAAAACCTGCAATATAGACATATGTAAAAATACACGCATTTTCTCTGATATCTACAAACATCCCATTTATTCAAAAGCCCTGAAAGTAAATTGCTTTGTGTTGGTATTTGTATTCATTGCTGAGCATCTAAAAAGGAGCCACTAGCAATAATGGCTTTGGCAAATGACTTTTGACTGAGCACCTCTTCGCCAAGTTCAATCAAGCTATTAGCATTGCTTTCTTGTGTTTATGTGTGTAAAAAAAAGTTGCCTTCATTTTCCGAATGAATGCAGCAACAATCAGTAATCTAGTCGACACGACGAGTCGAATGAACAGTGAACTAGCGAACAAGTGATTATTCTCATGTTTCTACAGTAAAACCAGCAACCAGCCAACATTTTGGTTCTTTCGCTTTTTTACTACTTGCTTTGTTACATGGGTTGTGTTTTGGAATTGTTGAAAAAAGAGAGCGGATATTGCTGGCGCTTTTTAAAGTTTTGCATTTGCAGCAATCATACATATCAACAGCAAAGGCAAAGGCAAGTCAAGTCAAAAAGGCTAATGGCATGGTAAGTAAAATTCTCATGAACTCTCTCACTCCAACTGTGATTGCATTGTAAATTGGAGAGTATAAATCGGAGGAAGGAAGGAAACGCTTACAAAATTTACGAACATTTTCATGTGAGCCAGAGAGTCGGTCGGAGCGGAGTAGACAAAAAGCCATTTTTACAACTACCAAAGTGACTTTGGAAGCAGCAGTGGTTGTTATCGCGTTGCTTTATAATGCTTTAGCTCACAGCAGTGGCAGTTTTCCTTCATTAAATAATGATGGGAGAATTTGAATGGACATGTTTATTCGGAGGATTTACAACAGAAATGTTCATAGCATGAAATAAATGAAGGAAAAATCCAATTCAATACGTTTTTATCTCTCTTTCTTTTGCTTAAACTTAACTAGTATGCCTGAAATAATAAAAGCTTCCTTTCTTATATTTCCTTTCATTTGTTTCTCTAAAAAAGCACGAAAGAAACTTGTACATAACTAACATGCAGAGAGAGCTGAAGGTGCAACAACTTTTTTTGTGGTCTGGACTGCGTGTGTGTGCCTGTCTACTTTTCTAACTTGACTGACAAAAGAGGTTTGCATGTTTGGAATGGAACATGAAAAGAGAAACAGGTGAGAAAAATAGAGTTTCTTGTTTTTTTGGTGCTGTTGTTATTGCGTTGGTGGTGTGGGAGTAAAGTTGGAAAGGATCGTAAAAAATACTACTACATAGACGTGTCATAGAGCATTTGGAGAAACTGGATGCATGGATTATACGAGTGTGTAGATGCTCTCATTATGATAATTTTTGTTGATCCAAAAAATAAAGTATATTATGTGATTTTGAGCATTATAATCATAAAAAGTAGTGATTATAACAATGTTGATGTAATGATAATGAGGTAGAAAAGATATAAAAAATCTAGTATTTTCACAGACATATTGTCTCTCCAGAAGAAAAAACGCTATGCATGCAAGCAAACATCATAATGTATTCATGTTATACCGAATTATGGTCATCATCATCATGAGACCATTCCCACACTACTGACTAGTTCGTATTTTTTATGCTTATTTTTGCCATTATCATAATTATAGGTATTAAAGAAGTTGTCTGCTTTCATAATAAATGTGGTTTAAGTTTCATTTTGATGTATTGTGGAAGTTTATTTTTGGTGAACTTACTGGATGAATAGTAGAAGAAAGTGGAATTTCCCTTTTCTCGCGTTGCTGATGCCGTTGGCTTCCACGAACGGTGGAATGCACTACTTCTCGTGTCACCCGCGCTTGGATCCGTTGCGCTCGAGAAAATAAGTGATGGTGATACTCCTGCGGCTTTCCATCTGTCAAAAGAAGAGAGAAATATAACACGTTAATTAAAACTGAAAAGAAGTTTTTAAAATTTAGGAAAATGAATAAGCGCATGAAATGAACTACTTTAGAAAAATAGAGGATAAGGATGTCGGATGTCTCATTTAATTTTAGTTTGCATAAAAATCTTTCTTAAAAAGCTTGTAAGTATAATCATCATGATTTTTAACCGCTGGTAAAAAAACTGAAGCATCTTTTTTGAATATTTTTTTCTTTATCCTATTTATTTGTGTTTCTATCCAAATCCAAAATTCTATTCAAATTTCGGGGAGAACGGAGTATGGATGCAGCTGTAGGGCAATTTTCTACCACCAAGTCATTTTGTATCTCGTCAAGTCGTAAAATATACTGCTGCTTTTTTGGAGTCAGTCTTGCAGACTTGGAGGAATGTTTGATAGCAGTGAAGAGAAAAAACCACAAGAATTTTTAGAATGTTATTTGAAAATAAATGTGAGTGTGTAAGCTTTGTGTTATGTAATGCTGCTATGATGTGAGGATGATGATGCCCTTCTCGGGAATAAACAGCTCTTGAGAGAAGACTATCTAGAGAAGAGAGTAGCATGCCTGACTTAACTTGACTGGAGACTGCAGGCCTTATTTGGAAGTTGACGAGAGTATCTTGTTTGAATTTGAAATTCATTCAAGAGAGAGGAGATTCGGATAACGTCTGCTTAAGCAAGTCAAGTTGGCTGGTGTTAGGAACACCATTTCTCCTCTTTTTATCCCTTTTGGCTTGAATTTGAATACACTACACTACATGCTTATGTCAATGATGAAAATATGCACTTTTGTTTCTGAAGAGGAAGGAAGGAAGTACCGAGAATTCCTGATGATGATGATGGCATCTACGTAAAGCGCATCGAAAATCTGCTTTAAAACTTCCTAATTTTGTTTGCATACTTTACTAAGCAAGTAGACAACTGAAACACTTTCATCTCATAATCATCATCAGCCGCTTCACTGATGGGGCTTGAAAAATGAGTGAGAATATTTTATCGTATGTAGAATTAAGTACCATTCTATATGGAAATTTTAATTTCATTCCACCAAAACTTTTCACTTGGCAATTGAGCAAAGTTAAAAGTCAGCTTGGAATCTGATCTTAATTAAATGAATCGATGTGAATTGGTATGGCGGAATAAGTGGAAACGCTATTGTTTCGCTTCGCTAGAAACTTTCAACTTTTTTTGTAAGAGATTCCACGTTCCACCACTCAATCAATTCCAGTGAGTAAAATATGCCAATCATCATCATTGCCACCATCTCTCCTAATTTTGGGAATGGGAAAACTTTTTTTTATGTAACAAGTAGGTAAAATAGTGCATGTAGATGATTTTTATTCTGGATAATACGTATATTTATGAATTTTATGTATGGGGATGAAAGATAATATCTCTTCATTTTTACTTGGTTTAATCTAATCAAGTGAGTGGCAAGTGTGCACAACTTGAACTTGAATTGGTTGTGGTTGAGAATCACTATTTTTTGGGTTTGTTGAGATAGATGTACGTACAATAAACAAACTTTTATTTTCGAAAGTCAAGTTGAATTTATTTTTCTGACGCAATGAAACATTTTGGTTGCAACTGGAATATGAAAATGCAATGTGGATCCTTATTGATTAGGGAATGTGGTGACTCAGAAAAAATATAAAATTCTACTTTTGTAAGTCTAACTGTTTTCTTTTCCTTTGATATCAGTTTGTTACTGAAGTTTCCCTTCTCATTTTTTCCAACCGAACCAAACTAAACTCATCAAGACAGGAAGAAAGAAATCATAAAAGTTGTCTGGTTGATTTGTTTGCTGATGCGTGCACAAAGTTTACACAGTTGGAGTTTGGGAGGATGGATGAAATGAATGCTCAAATGGAACGATAGCATGACTCCCCAATAATCCTACCCTATCAATATAATCAATTGGAAATTGTTATCACCCTTTTTTATTTATGGCTTATTACAGAAAACAAAATAATAAAAACAAAGAAAAGCACACTCAGATTGACTCATACCAAAGTCAACTTATACTTCCAAGGCTTTTGCAGGTCAAAAGTGTCATCTCGTCATATACCAACCATTAAACCATACACCATAATCTGACCTCCGACCTTTGCTATCATTTGGAAGTAGAATCAAATAACATTACATGTATCTTATTGTAACAGTTGATAGAGCATTCACATTTCACATGTCTGTATTCAGTTTAATCTTTTAAGCCATGTTATTATTTCGTTTCATTATCCACATTCAAATTTACTCGACAAACATGAATAAATTTTCGTATAAATAAGTTATAAGTACAAGATCAAAAGAATTCAGTAACAAATACAATTTTTGTTGTTTTGCTGTGTTGTATGTTTTTCTCAATTTTGATTTATCTTTTTGATGTAATGATTATAGCTCTGGGTGGAAATGGAGCGAGTAAAAATGAACTGATAATTGCAATTCCAGAATAGATGCGTCTAGTGATAAGTTTAATGTTGTATACGTGTCTATTTTCACTTGCGAATCGCGTGTCACTTCATTATATTTTTGTCGCTGGTATGTCACAGCGTCAGCGTCTCTTTTCCCTATCTCTATTGATCCCATGGCCATGGCCTTTTGCACAATCAACTGTTTTGTTCTTCCATTCCAGCGCCTCGTCTCGATCGAGGTTCTTTCAAGAGCTTTTGTAATTGTGCCTGGCTGAAATAATTGTGTCAGTATTATTGAGAAACAGATCCAATGTCTAAAGTAATCATATAACATTTTCGATCTTACAGACTGCAGACCATGGTCATAGTAGAAGAAATGAAACGTTACAAGGAAAACGCCTGGAAAAAGAAACTTCAGATAATACACATGTCCACCGGCTGTTAAACTTTGTATATAACTCAATGGACTTATATAGCTTAATTAATTAATTTATACTTAGATAACATACCCGTGCAATTAATTAATAATAGTTTTGAAGTAGTTTTATAAGGCGCATAATCTGTTTGATATTAACATGCAATAATTGAAAAGAGTGCTAGAATGTAACACTTCAAGTAGCAGAGTAGCACCCTACAAAGTTTCAAGATAGTATTTATTGATACAACATAACATGTTTCTAGTAGAACAATTTAATGTGCTTTTACTTCTTACAAAAGTAACAAGAAAGAGAAGGTAAAATTCTAACTTGCATATAAACTTTTGCTTGTTAAAACAAAGTTTTGGCTGGCTTGGCTGGTTGTTGGTGGTAAACGGTTTAAAATAAGAGACGGACTGACACGCACGACTGCGTTGTAACAGTTGCTTACAAAAAGTTTTAAAAATGCATACATTTATATAAACTTACTTCATTCTATCATACTTACTTCAAGTAATCGTGCATAATATAGAAGAAGGGAAGAACAAGCCACACACATACATTGTATTGTGCGTATGCAATTGTACTTGTTATTTTTTATTACTGCATTTTAAAGTCACTATCAGCCACAAAACTACATCTCGGTTTGAAATGCAGTTTTTTATTCCAATGCTCCATTCCATATACAGCACATTTTTTCAAGCATAAAAAAATCTTCAAAAGTTTTATGTTTAATTTTAAGACACAAAAATATTTCACTTTTTCTTCTTCAAGCACATCACATATCGCATTGCCATCATCATCACTCATTGAATTACATCTTACGTCCATTAAAACTATATATGTGTCTTAATCTTGTATAGAAGCAAGTCCCTCTGACTGAACGTCTACTTATCTCAGTAAAATCATCGTAATCGTAATTTTGTGCATTGTTTGAAAATATTGTACAAAATAAAAAACATGAGCACACTGTTGCAACCATACCTTTGTTCACTTTTTTTTCTTCGTCTAATAAAATATTTCATCTTGAAAACAGTAGGACTATAAATTTAACCATTTCATTCAATTTTTGTTATACCGCCCCATGTCAAAAGCAAAATAAAAAAATCATTTTTATATTTTCTATTACGGCAAACCGTAAATTCCCAACGAGATGTACTTATCATATAAAAAAATTCGAAAACCGCAGGCTTCCTTCCTTCTTTTCATTTTTTATTGAACAATAATATTTTCCATTTTTAGTCACTCTTCAAGCTAAAACAGGTACTTGGTTATTGTTGAACACGGACAGTAATATTTTTAGACGGGGAAAAATAAGCAGTAAAAAGTGAAGTGAGATATGAGATGAGAATGGGAGTGAGATGAAGCCATTCATGGATCGACTAACGCAACGAGATAGGTTATAGGGGTTTTCATAGCTGACAAAACACTATTGCTGAATATGTGACATACATATTTTATGAGAGTTACACAATCACAATAGATAATACCTGTGTAATGTTTTGTGTATACCAAAAAAATACCAACTAACGCAACCAGGTATTCATAATATGGCCATTGATGAAGGAAAGGCTTGGCTTGAGTGAGTTTTGAGTAGTCACACATCAGAAAAGAGGAAATGGATGAACACTCAGACTCAACCAAGCTAATGCACGTATTTTTACTAAAAGTGGGTAAAAAGTGGTATTTTTTGTGGTGGGGATAGTGATGATGAGTCTAACGGATGATGAGTCAACGACTTCATGGAGGATAATAATATTGTTATAAAGGATGATAGAGATGGGCGAGGCGAGAATATGCTTTTTTACTGATTTTTTTAGGAGTTTTGTAGGGATGAATAGAGACAACAAGAGGAATGTCTGGTAAAGTGGATCAGCCTCACACGCAGACCCACACTCACAAACAAGCAATCCATTCTTTGTTATCGTCATCCAAACCAAAAGCCTTTTCCTGTGTGAGTGAGCCCCTCATACGCCTAACCAAAGACCAAGTTAACAATAAAAAACAACAACAATACCAACCGACTGACTTAACTTGGTATTCTAAATTTGAATATAATGAAAAGTAAAAGAGGTTGTGATAAAGCAAACGTTTTCTAGCCATTTTACTCACTTATTACAGTGATTTATGTTAACCATTTGTTTGGCCTCCGAAAGAGAAGACCAGACGAGACCAATGAGTAGTAAGCAGTTAAAAAGGATTTAATGTTAATACTACTACGCTTAAATAAACACATGAAACCGCTTAAAATTACATTATTTGTTCCATGTAACAAAAGGGGCTTCTTTCCTTCGTCAGCATCATCTTGTTGACCGAAAAGTGCTCAAAAACTTTAGGTCACGCGTGTCTTTTCCAAACTTACAAATTTGGACACTTTAATGGAGTTATTTTAAAACTAGGCCAATGTTTCCAGTTTTACGAACCCGTAAAAAAAGGATAGTTATTTTATGTTAGTTTCGAAATGTTTTTAGTTTTATTGAATGAAATATTTGAGTCTAGAATTTCCTCATGCTGTGTAAGTTGTTATTATATTTACTTTCGAGAAAACAACATTATCTGCAGTGAGCCTAAAGCCAGGAAAAAGCAGTCAACGGAGAGTTCAACTGCTTCTTTAGGTGGACTCTGCAACACAAGAAGTTTTTCTTTGGATGTGTGCGCTGGATTTTGTTCTTGAAAGCGATATCCGGTCTTCACCCACACTCTCTCTTGTTGTTATATACCATATTTCTATAAATATTCATACAACCATGTTTTCTCAATTCATGTTTTTATCACTTTCTTGTATACTTTGGCTCTTATGGAGAATATAAGAAGACGTTGAATAATGGATTTTTTCCATTATTGTGTAGTGTTTTCAGCCTTTTCTCGGCTTCTCTCCAAAAAGATGTTGAACTCTCGAAAATCTTTTACTTGTGTTACATTTATTACGCAACACATGCTTATTTTGAGCAGACTTCTTAATCCGTTTCACAGGTACAATGTCATGTCATCACATTACAACATCAGGCAACAAAACATGACGAAAAAAGGGCTACAAGCTACAAAAACCGCATACTCCACTAAACACCACCCTTTGCCATCATCCAACTTGTTTGGTGGTGATGAATAAAAAAAGCATATTCGTTCTTCGTTCCATTTGAGTTGAGGTTTTTTGGTTCATTGCTTCATTCTTACTCACTCGCCTTGCCTTCTATTTTAATCTGAGGCTGGAAAAGAGTGATACATTTTCTGCATGATTTCAAGATTTCCACAAGCCATTCAGTCAAATGAAGACAACAGCATTCTACCACCACCTATATACAATATATCATGCATTATGAAGGCTTGCAATCGCAACAAAAAAGATATTCATGTAAATGCAAATCCCTTGACACGCAAAACAAACAGCATTGAACTGCATGATACCATATAACCAACCATTTCACCGCAGGAATGTACCGTAATTCTTGGAAATGGGACACAGATTAAAAAACAATGCGCATCAGACCATTAACATTGCTACTTTTAGTTGAAAAGTTATTTACATTGAAAATGCAAAGCCACTTCCTTCTTCCAGGAATTAAATTGCAAGATTAACAAGTAAAATCCACTTTTATCTCTTGTCACCGCAAAAATCTACATAAATTATAAGAGAAATAATTCTCTTCTGTTTTTGTTTGACACAGAAATGAAATGCCGTCATGTTCACGTTCACTTTGGAAGCTTTAAAAAATTAGTTCATCTGTTCGTGTCATCACCGCAATAATTTTTCCTTTGCACTGCACAAAAAAAGTAGTAACCTTACTGGAAAATATGGAAATGAAATATACAGAAAAAGGCTAAACTGTTGACTGACATGACACCGACACCAAGCTGTCAAATCAAAATTCATTTTGGTTTGATTACATGTCGACAGACTTGGTTATATTATTTTTCTTCTTGTTTTTCAAGTCGCAATGCGGTATTAAATTGCATTTTTTCACATGGAAGCAGTAGTATGTGCAGTCGTATTACAAGTAAACCGCGAAATTTCATTTCCGGTGCTTGCACGATATTTCTTCTCATTTCATTTCTTCATGGAACTGTGCCTCTGGTAATTTTTTTTTCTTTTTAAATTCTATTCCTTGAATAAAAAATAGACTAGAAAAAGGACGACTACGACAGATGAGCTTATTTCGTGGTTTGCGATAATAACAACTGGATAAATGGAAATGAGATTTTTTCTCAGTTTTTGCTAAGCAAGCTTGCTTAAAAAAAGCTCATTCCTTTTAAGAGTCTCATTCTCACTTTTGTACAGTTCAGCGAGTTGAGTTTGTTTGCTGGGGGTGGAATAATACGAAATTCATGGGAAAGCGAAAATGTAATTTGACTCACAGATTCTTTCATCGAATCTAGAGTAATGTAATGATACTGTTGGTCGTCGCGTCGTGGCGATGAAATGGAAATTATTCCAGCGAAGACTCATCCCATTCGAATCTCATTCTCATATAAAAGACGCGACACTCCACTTTCTACGCAGTCGAATCTGATCTGACAGACAAGACATAAAACTTTCAGAAAGAAACAGATTACCAGCGCTCACTCTCAGTCCGTCTCTCTCTTTACCTTATCAACTTGCTCTTGTCTGATTTTGTATAAACTTTCCGCGTGATTTTGTGCCGGTGTTGTCTTAAATGTCAACTCATCATCACGTTCGGCGTAAATGGTGCATAAAATCTGTTTCTAGTAAAAAATAGCGAAAAGAGGTTCGTTGGTATTCCACGCATCATTTCCATCATCTTTCTCTCATGACAGTAGTCGCATCACAATCATACTCACACTTGCTTGCTTTGCCACCATCAAAGCAATGTGAAGTGTAGTGAAAATTCACGCAAATCTTCTCTTTTTTGTTCATACCACCCGTATCGACAAACAAATGACACCTCCGGAGAAATCTATCATGATTTTCCGCTAAAAAAGTACATCCATTTTTTATATTCTGAGGAACCGGATGCTTTAACAAGCCAACTGATAAACACAGGAAGGCGTGATATTGAAACTCCGTCATAAAATTGTGACATAGGTAGGCATTTTACATTGACGACAATGTAACTTGCTTCCTCCCTTCACTAAATGGATTACACATTACACCACCGAGATTTCCTCCGTTGCTTTGCGTTGCGCTGATGAGATTTGGGGTTGAGCGACAACGTGGACATTTTTGGGGTTTTCGTTTAATCACACTTGAGTTAACAGGATTTTCCTTTGGGCACAATGCACAGGCACGACTGCTTGCTTACCTACATCATAGCATTCATTCATGAAGAACAGGCAGACGGTCACAGTTATTTCCGTCAGTTATACCATAATACATTATACATTAAGTTAAATGATAAGCCAAGTCAAAGTTTTTTGAAGGAGACGACTGAGAAGCCACAAAATTTCCTTGTGAAACTGTGCCAAGCAAGAAACCAAGAAAACAGAAATCTCGCTTCTTCTTCTACTACCTTATTTATTCCATTCCAACACCAGATTTTACTTCCTTTTTCCTTTCGAGATGGATTCTGTGGAAATAGCTTGAAAGCTGTTGTAATGTAAATGTGCACTCATTTGGAGAAGTTGATATATAGAGCATAAGGGTACCATATGGTAAAAACGGAAGAATCAAATGAACGGCAATGGTGGAATGTGTGCACAATATGTTACTACTTTACTAGCTTATATGAAGATGATGAAACATATTGTTAAATCGTTTTTAAAGATCGTCAATTTAAATTTTGAATGAATATGTCTGGTCTGAATCATATCATGCGTCAGCGTAAATCCCTTGGACATTTTGCAGTGCGGAAGGCAGCTTTATACACCAACAGATTAACCCAGGTTCGCCAAAAGCGTTACATTTAGACTTCCACATAAATGAAAATCTTGCAATCGAATTAAGCAGCATGAAATTTTGTATATTTGATTAATTGGAACCAACGGTAAGAATAATTACTTTTAATTGCATCTAGACTTCCACAACATATTTTGTTTTGAAGATGAAAGACAAATCCAAATCAAGTTGTGCTTCTTTGTAAATGAACTTTTTGCTAATGATGTGATAAATTGCTAAATAGACGGTGTGTAGTCAAACATTTAACTTATTTACAAACCATGATGGATGAATGATAAAAAGTAAATGAGGTGCATACAGCTCCGGTAGTTCGCTTGCAAAATTACTATGTACGTATGCATGTAATAACCTCGGTGGCCAGGCCACAGCGCGGTGGTGGCGACCAGGGAAGTTCACCAGTTTAGTTTGTTTACTTTGTGGATACAATGAATGGGGATTGTTAATTACTGCAGAAATGTTTCCTGTCAAAGAGTATAGTAGAGTGAAAGGTGTTTGCTCCCTTTTGCTTCCATACAATTTCCGTATCTATTTTATTCATAAAAATTACTTTGTTTACTTAACACATGCGTTGTTTCCGAAAAGAGTTAACGATGAGAAAATCTTTGGCTCGTGATGGTTGATTATATGTATAACGTATGTAATTCTATTCTTATCAATTCACAATGGATGAACGAATGTTTATACAGCTATACCACTTATTACATTTTGACAGGTTGGTTATTACACAGCCCATTTTTATCTTAGCCACATGGGTTTTCTGGATAATTTTTATTTTGAAATTGGAATTAGAAAGAAAAGTACTACTGTTTTTTTTGTTTATCTGTGTAGCAATTCAGTCATCATTTTAATTGCCACCTTTACAATTCCTTTTTATCCCATGGCTTGTCTCTTTCTTTCTCATACAGCTACGGAAATTCCCAAAAGGAAGTGCTCGTCTTTGTACGATGAATGTGAATGAAATTTAAACCTTCCTTTTATTCGGCATTACTTGCAATTTTTTCCACTATAAAAAGAAAATTGTAGCAATGATTTCAATGGACATTGTTGCATTTCATGTTTCATGATGCTATCATCATTATCCATTATAAAGATAATGATAATATGAGAGTTTAAAACACGAGAGACGAAGACTGAAGACAAGTAAGCTTTTAAGAGAAGAGCCGCTTTTGCATTTTAAAAAATTGTAAAAATGTAATTATACTTGTTACTCTCTGTTGTTATTTCTCGTATTCCTCTTTTTCCATTTTTTTGTTCTGATAGTTAAAATTGTAGTTTTCTCTACTCCGCAATTCCGCATCAATGCCTTTTACGACTTCGACTGCCTTTTTTCTCTCGTCTTATGAAATTCTCCCAAACAAAAATAAATATGTTCCTACATTAAAAATTATAACTATAACAAGCTACTATAAGAAGATGTTGACAGATATTTTTTTACTGTAAAATCAAATCTCTGAAAAACATACTCTCATTTTTTCTTCAAATTTATTGGCATTTGCTCAATCTTCTTCGTCAACTTTCAACCAAACATAAAACATTTTTATATTCTCACGCATTTCATTTCATGACAATATAAAACAGTTCGACTCAGCTTATTTCTGCTAAACAAGCACATATAAAGTTCAAGTTCCTCTTAAAACTATAATAATAAAAAACAAAACCTAGTATAATAACATTAGATACAGTTTGACTTAAACTACACGCGTGTAATCATCATGACTTGTTGGTGATCCTGATAAAAAGAAATATATGGTACAAGTTTCATGGAGAAATTGCCCTCGGCTGACCCCTCGCTTCATCTTATGCGTCGTCATAAAACTTAGCAGGGTCATAAAAATCTCGGCCAATAAGTCAAAACCAGAGGATTTCAAACATGATCATACACACACACACGCAATCCGTAAGTAACGTAGAAAGTATGTACATGTACATTACGTTTAAGCTCAAAGAAAAACAGCTAAGTAAGCAAACAATTTTAAACATCAAAAAAGCCAACAAAATTCGTTGTTGCAATGTTGAGTATATTTTTAAGTTATGTCATCGTAAAATAGAGTTTAAGGCTTTTAAAACTGAAAGCATAATGCTGAGCTGAAATATGATAAAAAATAAAAAGATCTTTTTATTATAAAAGTTTACCTTGTGGTTCAGCAGCCGTATGGGTAGAGCAGTGTGACAATCCAAGGAAAAGGTTCAGACATAATGTTACCAAAAATACGGAGCGAATAAAGAAGAAACTTTGGTGTGCTCGGAATTTCACAGATTTTCTGCCAATTGAATTTTCCATCACGAACAATGGTGGAAAATTGCGGTGCAGAGAGGAAGAAAACGAGCGTCCTGAAGTATTTCCAGGTTGTTGGATGAGTTGAACGGGTTTATTTGATTAATCCTGAAAACAGCATTTCTACAGTTGTGTGTAGATTATATTGATTAGATTTTTCAAAAGACAGTCAAAATGGAATCTGTAAAAGGAGAAAAATGTAGTCGTATTTCATGACATCTGACACTAATTTAATTACACAATTTCCTATATTATTATTAAAAGTTATAAAAATATATTCGTACTTTTGTGCAACAAAATATTAAAGAATTTCAATTTACAAATCAGTATTGAATGTACAAAAAATCTATAAAATTTGTCTTTCTTATTCTTTTCCTTTAAATACAGATTTCCTGATCTTTCATTAACTTTATTTTTTGCATCTTCATTTCTAGGTAAAGTCGAAAAGATTTTTTGGGCTATCATGCAACTATTTATACTGAAAAACTAATCTGCACAATTTAACCTACTTAATTTTGTAAGCGAGTCGAGAAAACTTATTACCACCACACGTCAGTGCATTTTTTGAGTTGCATAACGGTGGTTGTAGTAGACTATGCTTACAAGATTAGTTAGACACATTGAGTTAGTACACTTTGCATCTTTTCGTGTACACATAACGGGTAGGCAACACCACCACCACCACCGGTATATCTTGAAGATTTACACCGGCCTATATAGCTTCTAGTTATATTAGTAAATTATAAAATTTAAACAATATAAAACCAGTATTTTTGTATGAAGATAATAACAAGGTGTATAAAAATGAGGCTGTACTTGATCAACACTTTGCTTTTACTACAGAGAGTAAACTAGAGAGAAAAGAGTTGATCTTTGATCATGATCATCATTCGATCATGTAATTCCATACAAAAACAATGTACACTTTATTTTAATGTTTATGCATAATATCGATTCGATATGGGATTATTTTGCGTTAAGGCTGGGATGGTTATCATCATGATTTAATCCTAGTCATTATAAGATTGATCAGGGGATCAGGATGGTTTGCTTTTTAGTTCTGGTTTCATTTCATCTGCAGTAATTTTCAAGATTTTTTTCTTCTTTCATCTTCAAGTTCGATCTACTCACTACTGCCTCACTGACTACTTTACTCAAAAGAAACTAGCAAATAAATGCGTACATGTACTACTATTATTCAATGTATTTCCCCCCAGTGATGCTAGGAGTCAACAGATGGCAAAAATGATAACGTCAACTGAATGGTTTCTTTATGTTACGCATTTATTACCAATTTACCACACCGGTTCTTTTATGCAGTCATTCACCAACTAAATCACTAGTCACGGAATAAATATACTGGTAACGTAACACATTGTCGTTCGTAAGTAGTAAAGTAGCAGACATACAATTGAACCTAACAATAAAAAAAGACAGGCATACATACAATCTAATGATGATAGTCCCCATTCGTCAACCATGACTTGTCTTCCAGCGACATAGATATACCAGTAAAAT
>JAQFXM010001811.1:0-28965 GCA_034693345.1 Entomobrya multifasciata
TTAAGCTATATAGTAGTTATATAAGAACCCTGTACACAGAGTCATAATTATTTGTTATTTTTTAGGTGCTGTTAGACTATGTCTCATAACTTTAACCTGTCAAGTTAACACCCGGTAAACACTTGACACACGTTGACGTGTACCACACTCGGGTTTTTCCGGGGATCAGGTGAGGCACACGACATCAAGGGCGAAGAACACAAAAGCACTTGATACTCATGTCAACGGATAATGTGATATAAATGAAAGTGGACAAAAGTGAAGCGCGTGACTGGATATTGTTTGCTTGCATGGAGTCACGGGTGAGTTTATTTGGCACTGAAGTGTTTAATTTATACACGGAGCTGTGTTTTTATCCACTTACATAAAAGTGTAATGAGAACAATGACACGGAATAATTTCCATAACCTTTAAATAAAATGATAAGTACAAAAAATGATGCAACCTCTCACTTGGATCTGCTATGCATGCTGATGAAACAAGTCAGCAGATCCAATGTCACAAACATTTACTGTATATAAAGTGCATCTCTGAATGATTATAAAACTGATGGGTCATTCCCGGCGCAACAGTTGAATCTTGAAGTCGCATGTTCCCGAAACCCCACCCTTTTATTTTGGTATCTAAGGAAGTGTGTGTGTTTTGTGAATTAATATCTCGGTAAGTGAATATTAAAAGTAAAATATTTTATCGGTATTTAAAAATAATACTAACCATTTATTGAGTTTAAAAATGATTTCATGTAACTTAATTTAAAGTGATAGCTCGTCATTTACTAATACTTCTCTATGGTGCATTAAAATTTTGGCGTTTGACATGCTGAATTGGGTCAAAAAATTTAAATGTCAATAAAGATTTCACTATTTGTCTAAAAGATGATAGTATGTTACGTATTGTACTAAAATATTTTATTTTGTAGATTTGTTTGCGAGGAGACAACTAACTGGAAGAAAGCCGCCTCTTCTAGAATTTTCTCGGTGTCTTACGCAAGGTCTGGAAATTTTGAAGTTTGACTGACAAGTAAGTTAATTGGATATGCATTTTTACATTACAATATGTACCTCGCTTATCAAATTAAAACTATGATGTCTATAAGTTATATTATACGAAGGTATAGTTTCGGATATTCTAAACCCTTCTTTTTCTGTTTATCAGGTCACCAAGTGTGCAGTGAAGGAAGCAGAACTCAAGATAAGTGCATGTCTGACGTCAACAAATTACCCCATCACCACTTCAACGACAGGTACCTCAACTTGTTGTTTGACCTTGTTTGTGTAAATTTATTGTTCTTATGTGACTTTGACCAGGGGCATTTAATCAATCATAAGGCTGTCTAATGTCCACTTAATTATCTTAAAAAGCATATAAAATGATCTAAAATGCAGACATGGTAAAGTTACAATAACGTAAAATATACTTTGTTTTTGCTTGAGATAAAGAACATGTATAGCACGAATATGCAAACTCTTTACGTGGCATCATGAACAAATAACTTCGCAAAATTAATTGACAGCGTACAGAGTTTTGTCCGTAATCTTGACAAGCAATTAACGTTCGTAAGCACAAGCATACGTAATTTATTACATCGTACGTTTTTATGTGAGTATAAGTGAAGAAATAATACAGGAAATGAAAAAAATCAAGGCAAATGTAAGTAGAATTAAGATTTAGATAACGAACCCGGAAGCTTTCCCTTTATCTTCATGTTCTTATCCTGCTAATGTTAAATAAAGTGAGCTTCTTTTATAAATAAGGGAGATTGAGAAGAACTCTGAGCTTGTTATAAAAATAGGGCTTCTGCTTAGATAAATATCTGTATCGAATTAGAAAAATTAAATTTCGCTTTTAGGTTCCGAAATCGACATAAAAAATAACATTTTTTGTGCACTTAATATAAACTCATGTACTCCTGAAAAACTATTTCTCCATCAAAATCCCATATCAATTTTAATTTTTTTTAAATGTTGGAGAAGTGAATTAGATGGAACACAAAATATTGATATTAGTAAGTTAAAGTGTGCTTGAATGTATATGGCAGTCATAGTAGCAGACTCAATACTATATGTAACCATTTAAGCAGGTAGGTTCAGTTCTGAGTTTATGCACAACATGAGAAACGAATTGCTGAATATAATGTTATCTTTGTTTAAATTGTATATTTATTCTAATCTAAATGAGTATAAGGCACGCATGAAGTCACTTGGCATGGTCTGCATGTATAAGTTTTACTCGGGATTACCTAGGGAATATGTTTAGCAAATGACTTCCGAGAAAAATATCATAAACATATTTAAATACATGTCAATAAAGAATATCTAATAGTAATAAGCATAGACGGATAAATGAAGAGCACACGAGTGGATACTATTGTTTATAGGAAAACATATTTAATGTATAAGGCACTTAATGCACACATGAAGATTAATTCACTTACATAAAACTGAATTATGTACAATGCAACAATTTTTCCGTATCCTTTAAATCAGCATGTAATGAAATAAAGTGATGCAATTTCTCACTTGTGGATAAAATGAGTCATCAGACGGCGTTTCCGAAATCCATATTTAAAATTGAATACTATTTTGAAGCCAACAAAATAACATAGTGGGTGTGGCTATGTACTTCTGAATGTTATAGTCACAGGTTTAAGACGACTAATTTTTTTATATTGATTTTTCTAAAGCCTTTTTGGTAAGTAAACAATTAAAGTTTCACCAAATTTACTGTTAGTAACCAGACAAACATGTAAAATGAGTTTGCAGTTTTTAAATAGCGTTTAGAGGGTTATTTTAAAGGCGATAGTAAATTTTGGATATTTTAAAATGTTTTTATCTTTTTGTTTGTGATATTTAGGTAAGACGAGGTGCAGCGCATGAAGCAGACGTCGTACTCCAGACTCAGTCAGCAAATTTATTCGTCTTCACCTGAAAAAGAAATACGTGAAGTGGTTTTTAAATATTTACTGTTGAAGTAAGTATTTTTTAAGACTTATATACAGCGAATTCTTTAAAAAATAATTAGCAATTAACTACTACGTACTTAATTTGCCGTCGTTGATCTTCCTTTTTGTGTTAAAAATATTGACGCAATACTAAAATATTTTTTGAAGGTTGTATGGAGGAGATTGGAAGCTGGGTCCACTGAAAGGAATTCATTTTTTTACGGAACAAGTTTGATTCTTTTACTACAAACAGAACTTCTATCCTTCTTCGCTGATGCAAAGTAAGTTAATTGAGTGAATACGGTACTTGACGTTATCTTTAATGCATTTGTACTCAACAAAACAAAGAAAATGTTTTTGTTGACTGTTATTAAATTTCGGATTTTTTAAAAGGAGTTTTTTAACTTTTGCAACAGGAAGCCGTGGGTTATTCGTTGAGTTCCACTAGTCTCTTTAAGCATTCATTGTGTCATCTGATAGCCCATTCGACACTGGAAAGTCATGTACGTCAATGTTTTATTTAACCTTGATTTCATAAAGCCCTTATATTTATTTGAAACTACCATTATTTACTCAATCCATATGTCCATGAGGCTGTCAAGTGCATACTTTTTTATCTTAAAAATCATATCAGTTTATTGTGTAAGGTGTATGCATTATACAGTTTGCTTAGCCTTGTTTTATAAATGACGGGTAAATAACATGATAGCGATGCGTAATAATGAGCTTGATACCATACGCTTATGCAGTTATTAAATGAAAAAACGATACAAACGGCAAAAGTCGGCCAGTCCAGAATCTGGACAAGTACACTCATATAAACATTACATCACCTCGTGTATATATGTACATAGTAAAATGTTAAGTAATATTTTTTGTCTAGACTTTGAACTAATAACAAGTATTCGGTATATGATTTGTCTTTATACATAAATTACTTCCAAGGTACATCGTTAAGCTATAAAGAGCCACATTTTTGTGCAATCTAAAACAGTGAATGAGGAACTGCAAATTTGTTTTTGGATAAGGCAGTGCGAATTACTGTGGTAATACTTATGTACGCTAGTTTAAGCACTGAGCAAAGTCATTGACTTTGAATTATTATTTGTAAGAATTTCTCGCACTCACTGCAAAATATTCTATCCTGCTTATATAATTGATATGGAATAGCCCTTGATATATGCAGTAAATTCTTTTCGCTGCATTCAAATGCTACAGATTTCGTTTAGAAATCGAAAGCATTGAAAGTAGTCTTCGTAATAAACAAATATATCATGAATATTCATAAGACGCTCAGTGTTCTAAAGTCGTTAATATGTTTATTTACAAGAAAGGTGCTATTAGATATTTATATTTGTTTAATCGGAAGAAGCAGAGTCGGTAGATGACAAAATATTGTACATCATTTCTGACGGTATACAAAAAATTGAAGCTCGTTAAAAAAATATGCACAAGTATTCATCATAACGACGAAGCTGAAACAATACCACAAATGAGAACGATCATTGTTAAATTTCTTTACATAAAACGCTGCCAAAATGATTTCACGTAACACCAGTTAGGTATAGAAATTTTTAGTCCCTAAATCCATTGATTTTGAGATAAAATAATGTAATACCTGACTTACTAATCATTCGGAGAGAGCATTCTCTGTACGTTTATTTCAGCATTATGACCGTCTACTACATAGGCTCATGATCACACTTCACGATATTGCCGCCTGGCATATTTTTGAAAGAATTGTACTCCCGTATTTTTCTTAACTCTTCGTTAGCAAAAACAACACCGGTTTCAAAGCGCAGAACAAACCTCATACTTGTCATACTAAAAAATCAGTCATTCCCAAAAAAAGTGGTCACCTCGGAATAACTTTGGGAATGTATCAGTCAAAAAGCGTCGTTCCTATTATTCTGACATGTTGATTCTGTACGCAACAAGTCCGACGTATGTGGCGTGGGAAAATGTTGCAAAGGGTAGCTGGCTGGTTACTGTTTTGAGTGAAGTTATCTCACATCATCATGATTCGGAAAGTCTGGAGGGCATGTTTAAGAGAACAGCGAATCGAATAAAAAACGAATTTAAAGTAGTTGGAGAACATGGAGAGATCATAAGGCAACAGCCGTGCTACTTGTCGTACCTCAATAAAGAATTGTACTTGTGAAATTTCCATTGGCGTCCCTTGTCGACTCAGATAATTCTAAAGTATACTTAAAACGATCACGAACTTAATAAATCGGAATTTTTTTTGAAGAATCTTTTGAGAATATGGCGATTTTAGTTCATTTAAACTATGTATAAAAAGACTTTGGCATTCTGAAAACATTCAAAAATATTTCATGGAAGTTAGATGAGAATATATGAGAATTAGATAGAAATAGTATCAGTTTTCTTGACATAATTAAACAAAATGTGTAGATTCCAAAGGTAGAATGAATTTATCATTAAAAAATTATGAATTTAGGTATTTTTAACATCAATACGGAATAATAGACATGTAAAAATGTAAATTCATTTGGTAAATCCTAAGTCGCTGCCGTCCGTAGCAATTGGTTTAAAGAAATTGGCACCCAATTCCTTCCATCTACTTGCGCATATATCACATTCGCACTAATATAAATGAACAGATTCGCACTTCCACACTTGTAAACTTGTTTTCCTTCGTAATACTTGTTTGCCACTGGGAACAGCATAATTCCTAATTCTTCACATTTCATGCGAACCAAGTCTCGGAAACCATGCGGCACCTGGGAAGTCATTCTTAGGGCGTCAGCCATTATGTCTTGTGTAATAAGTGGTTTCGTTACTGGTGGTGGTTGAGGTTGGTGAGTGGGTCGGTTGATAATAAAAGAAAAGTCCATTGGCTGACCAGGACATTGGATAGCCGTTCCTATCATTTCCAGTGCCTTTTGAAGATTTTCTACAACAAACAGACAAAGATATATACATGAGTGATATATATTTTGGCGAATACGATTTATTAAAAATTAACTTTCAAACAAGAAAAAGATAAATACTTACGAACAATTACTGGATCGCTCATTAAGGGTTCTTGAAACTGAGCTCTCCACCATGTATACCAGTTCTGTACTTCCTCATAATTTGGAAACTGGTTTAGCCACGTCATCAAAAATTGAAGCCATCTAGGGAAGAAGGCATTTTCTAGAATTCCTATAACTGACTTTATTGGTAGAAAGTCGACCCACTGCATTACCCAGTTCCACGGTTCTAAAATTTCAACATAGAAGTTAAATTAGACAAAAGTTGGATGCTGTCATTCGGCGAACGGGTGAACATAATTATAATACATACCCATTATCTGACACGTTGGATGAATAACAAGCTCCTGCATAACCATTTGGAGTTTCGGAACAATATTCTTAATTAAGAAAGTCTCCATTGCACCTTTGGAAAATACTCCAACCCATGGTGTTAGTATCTGCTTTCCTGACACATCGCTGGGATGCCATCTTTGAAGAGCATTAGCTAATTTTCTTCTTATTGTGGGATACACAACTTCCAATTTTGCACCCAAATGTGGGATCCAAGGATGAATCCAAGAGTGAATAGGAATTTCGTCTGAAAGTGGATCCCAGTCTTCAACACCTTGATTTATTCTAGGCATGAAGATTTGATCATGGAGATTTGCAAGCATCCATGGAGGTAACATGGGTTTCCAGAAGTCTACTACATTTAGCATTCGACCAGCTTCCTTCACATTCCACACACTACAAAATAAGTAAACGAGTTGCATTTAACTGTTATATAATTTACATGCATATCTTTTGCAGCGTCAAGCTGCCTAAAAAACTTACAGGCTTGCTTGTCTTATTGATGGCATCCAGGTTTCCCACAGTAGCAACTCAAACTGCTCAGTCCGTCCTCCAAGTAAAGTTGCCCAATCATTTAGTAACTGCACAGGTCGTTGGGGATTATCCAGTACGCTCCAAGTCTTCAACTGATCTTTTATTATTGGTATTGCTACAGCTGGTACTAAAAGGTATAGCTGGTAAAGTTCCCATTCTTCAGGATGATCCCTCTATAAAATCACACATTAAAAAATTATCTAATTAGAAATCACTCTTATAATAAAAAAACCTACCACCAAATGCACACTTTTGTATATACCTTTAATTTTCCTAAAGTGTAATATGCCGTTTCATTATCCAAGTTATCCACTTCAGTTAAAGATTTCACATCAACAATCAAATCTTCCAACGATGCAATCATTTTGTCTTCTTTCTCAACGGTTTTACCCAACTGTACCATTTCATCCTGTATAGCTATTTTCCGATCAGCGGCATACTTTCCTTTTCTTTCATTTTTAAAAATATCCTAGAAGACAACCAAACCAATAAATGATAATAATAAATGATTTTGTACCAAAATAGAGTATTTTTTGCTGATTATAGAGAAAGGAAAAGTAGCTTACATGTTCGCAAGAATCTTTGAGAAGCTCAATATTATGCAATAATTCTGGCATGTCAAAAGCAGACTTTCCTCCAACTTGCAACTTCTTTTCAGCGGATGACTGCTCTTCCTGAAGTCTCTCCATCTCCCACTCATCTTCTGGTCTTTTTTGTCCTGATGAGATTGCATGATAACCACTTAAAATCCTTTGTTCCGGACCAGTCAAGTCAATAACTTTGACTTTGGCTAGATGTCTAAAATCAAAACAAAAGTAAGTTTAAAATACCACTACGCATTGTACTCCATTTCTTACACTTCACAAGGTTTAACTAAACTTACCCAGCGTCTGGTCGAACTCTGATTTGCTTTTGTTGAAGAACTTCCTCCGCAGTAACATATTTATATTCCACTTTTTGTTTCACCTTGCCTGACTTTTGCCATTTGCTTTCTCTCGGGATAACTTGCTTTTCAGGTTTAGGCTTTTCCACAGTCGGATCTAATGAAGCGGCTGGAGCTGTTTTCTTCTCTTTTCCATACGCCCCAATTGCTCCTCTTCCTTTTCTCACGTGTGCTTCAATAGGAGCATTGATACCTTGAAGATCCTTACCCAACCCCTTTCCAGCCTGGAAACCCATCTTCTCCGCAAGCTTTGCTCCGATACCATACATTTCAAATCCCCTCGTACTCCCACTTCCTCCTTGTCTTCTTAATCCTGCGACTTGATCAAGTTGGATTTTATCTTTCTGTATTTGGAAGGACCGGGGCATGATTTGTACCTCATCTTCACTAAAAATTTACCAAAATACAATTATTATCATCATTTCATCAACAGTTTAAAACTAATAGTGGCACACCCTCTTCATTATGATACATACCTTGATGAATCCGTAACAGGAATATCAGGTTCCGCATCCTCATCTTTTCCATCCTTCCCTTCTCCTTTCTCTTCCTTACTTGCAGGCTGCTGTATCCCTGCTGAAACAAATGAAACACCACCACCTCCAGAAAATCCTGATCTGAAGGATCCTGCAGCCTTTTGTCCGAATCCTGGTCTCTCTGATTCTCCATCACTTTCATCGCCAGCGAATATACCTGCACAAGATGCAAAGATAAACCGAACAATTAAAAAGCTGTTTATTGCAAAAAAGTAAATATTCGTTAAAACAGCTAAATGCCTTGTAAAACAATTAATTACCATAAATCTTTTGATTCTTTGTCATCTTCCGCCCGTACCGGTGGGGGTTAAATTCCGTCTCCAAGTCATAATCAGTTATCTCAAAGCTTTCTTTCTCGTCTGACGACATTATAGCAAAGCCCTCAGGCTCCGGAACTCAACTTAGCACTTAAACTTCCAACTTTTTTAAATGCAAATTGTAAAATTGCTTGTGTGTAATTAAACTTTAATGCACTTTCTTCAAATGAACCAGGTGACGTCTTTGCTTGATGCTGCATCTGCTGTGCTGAGCACTGCAAATGTACACAAACCCAAACGTAAACAATTTAAACACACTTCTTACCGCACTGCCCCTGTCTAACAACCAATCAAAGAGAACAAATAGTTTGCCATGTTTTCAAATGCCTAATTTCAGGCACAATTCCCAATTCCCACTAGTGTATTTTTCCGTACCTATTTTCCTGCACTACTCCATGTTTAAGACAAAGTATAGAAAAGCGCACTAAATTTTGTAAAGACGGAATACCACAACCACCACCGCACCGGACGCTTCGGCCTGGCCTACCTTTCCAGTCAGTCCACCGCTACAACTTGTTTGTGTGATGTGTGGACTCCATTGCAGTCTTATTTTGACTTCTTGAAAGTGAGAAGTCAGAATGCTTCACTCACTTAATTAAGAGTTTAATTAATCACTGATTTAAATTTGAGTACTGAAGTTAAGTAAAATTTACTAGCGATGAGTTAGTAAGCATAGTAGTGAAGTATTGTGGATTGTAATTAGCAACTTGTGGTTGTATGGCTAAGGAACCTACTAACTGCCCGGTTTATTAGTTGTCACAGGTCAAAGACTACGGTCGTTGATCATTTTAGTGGAGCTATGTATGAGCAAGAAGATGGTTGGTTAAATTTTTATTTAATAATCTATGCACTTACTGTTTATAAATTTGATAAGAGGTTGCACTTAATTTAACTAACTGTTTATGTCTAATTATTGCAGATGTTTATGATGAGGGGGCTTCAGAGGAGTTGTGGCAGGAAGCCTGCTGGATTGTTATCAACGCATATTTCGATGAAAAAGGTTTGGTTCGACAGCAGCTTGACTCTTTCGATGAGTTTATCCAAATGTCAGTACAGCGAATTGTGGAGGACTCGCCACAAATTGATCTCCAAGCGGAAGCACAACATACCACTGGAGAAATTGAGAATACCGTAAGTACAAAATTAACTAATTGAAGAAAGGATACAATTAAAAAATATTATTTACAGAAAGGATAATGAATGCTAATTTTGCTTTTATTGATTTTTTACAGGCAAGGTATCTGCTGAAATTTGAACAGATCTACCTTTCCAAACCCACTCACTGGGAAAAGGATGGTGCCCCCTCAGCTATGATGCCCAATGAAGCTCGTCTTCGCAACCTGACCTACTCCGCCCCTCTCTATGTAGACATTACCAAGACTGTCATTAAGGACGAACCCGTAAAAACCACTCATCAGAAAACTTTCATCGGGAAAATTCCCATTATGCTGCGTTCAACCTACTGCATTTTGAGTGGTCTATCCGATCGTGATCTTACAGAACTTAACGAATGCCCCCTAGATCCTGGTGGCTACTTCGTTGTGAATGGCTCCGAAAAAGTATTAATCGCCCAAGAAAAGATGGCCACCAATACTGTCTACGTTTTCAGCATGAAGGACTCCAAGTATGCTTACAAGTCGGAAATCCGTTCCTGTTTGGAACACTCTTCCAGACCTACAAGTACTCTATGGGTGAACATGCTTTCCAGAGGAGGGCAGTCTTTGAAGAAGTCGTCCATTGGGCAGAGAATCATAGCAATTATTCCTTACATTAAACAAGAAATTCCAATTATGATTGTTTTCCGTGCGTTGGGATTCGTCGCTGATCGAGATATTTTAGAACACATTATTTACGACTTTGATGATCCAGAGATGATGGAAATGGTAAAACCTTCTTTGGATGAAGCTTTCGTCGTACAAGAGCAAAATGTCGCGCTGAACTTTATCGGTGCTCGTGGAGCCAAGCCTGGAGTCACCAAAGAGAAACGTATAAAATACGCAAAGGAAATTCTTCAAAAAGAAATGTTACCTCACGTGGGCGTCTCTGACTTTTGCGAAACCAAAAAAGCCTACTTTTTGGGGTACATGGTACACAGACTTCTGTTGGCGTCGTTGGGTAGAAGGGAGTTGGACGATCGTGATCATTACGGAAATAAAAGACTGGATCTTGCTGGGCCACTGTTGGCTTTTCTGTTTAGAGGCTTGTTCAAGAATTTAATGAAGGAAGTACGAATCTACGCGCAAAAGTTTATTGATAGGGGGAAGGACTTTAATTTGGAGTTGGCTATTAAAACGAGAATCATTACGGATGGATTGAAGTATTCTATTGCCACAGGAAATTGGGGAGACCAGAAGAAGGCGCATCAAGCAAGAGCTGGTGTCGCTCAGGTATGTATTTTGGTCGTATAGTCTTTTTTAGTTGAATACGTTCTTAAAATGATGACATACTTGGCTGTGTATGCAGTTACGACGATGATTTTAACTTTTTTTTAAACCTCTGATCATAGTTATCTTTGGATTATCAAAAAGTTTGTGAATTGTAATGCGTTTAGTAAGTATGAAAATCCTTTTAAACTTGTAGGTGTTGAACAGACTTACCTTTGCATCAACTTTGTCTCATCTTCGTCGTGTGAACAGTCCTATTGGAAGAGACGGAAAGTTGGCAAAACCTCGACAGTTGCATAATACTTTATGGGGTAAGTTACAAATTAAAAACAAAACCTGTACCGTGATGTGATACCTGTAATTGTACTGAAAGGTGGAATTTGAGTGACATTTTATTCTGTGTTTTTCTTCAGGTATGGTATGCCCCGCTGAGACCCCAGAAGGTGCTGCTGTCGGTCTTGTGAAGAATCTTGCCTTGATGGCTTATATTTCTGTAGGATCTCAACCAAGTCCAATTCTTGAGTTTTTGGAGGAATGGTCGATGGAAAATTTGGAAGAAATTGCGCCTTCTGCTATCGCAGAGTAAGTAAATTATAACACGAAGAATATTACATTACCGAAAATTTAGTAATGCACCCATCATCAGTCCTTCATTGTTACTTCTTTAAATGCTTGCAGTGCTACTAAAATTTTCGTCAACGGCTGCTGGGTTGGAATCCATCGAGATCCTGAACAACTGATGGCTACCCTTAGAAAACTACGTCGTCAAATGGACATTATCGTATCTGAAGTATCAATGGTCCGAGATATCCGAGACAGAGAAATAAGAATTTATACTGACGCTGGACGTATTTGCCGACCTCTTCTCATTGTTGAAAATAGTAAACTTCTACTGAGGAAAAAGCACGTAGACATGTTGAAGGAACGGGAATACACAAACTTCGGGTAAAATAACTCACTCACTCGTTTTCACTTCAAAGATTTTTCATATGATGTATATTCTTTTTGAATTAAGTGATCAAAATCACTTATGAATTGTTCTCGGATCTCTGAACGTAGTGATAGACGCTTTACTTCTTGTTGATTTCTGCATTAGAACATTTATACTTAATAGGAATGTTTTCTTTTCAGTTGGCAAGATCTTGTAGCTCGAGGTGTCGTTGAGTACATTGACACAATGGAAGAAGAAACCGTCATGATCGCCATGTCCCCTGATGACTTAAACCAAGATCCCCGATTTGCCTACTGTACGACCTACACCCATTGCGAAATTCATCCCGCTATGATTCTCGGCGTTTGTGCATCTATTATCCCATTCCCTGATCACAATCAGTCTCCTCGTAACACCTATCAAAGTGCTATGGGTAAACAAGCCATGGGTGTTTACATTACAAATTATCACGTTCGGATGGACACTTTAGCTCACGTACTTTACTATCCACAAAAACCACTGGTCACTACTCGTTCCATGGAATATCTTCGTTTCCGAGAATTGCCAGCAGGAATTAACAGCGTTGTCGCCATTGCTTGCTACACTGGTTACAACCAAGAAGATTCTGTTATCTTGAATGCCTCTGCTGTTGATAGAGGATTTTTCCGTAGTGTATTTTACCGGTCTTATAAGGACTCCGAGTCGAAGAGAATTAATGATCAGGAAGAACAGTTTGAAAAACCGTCAAGGGATAAATGTCAGGGAATGAGGAATGCTATTTATGATAAATTGGATTCTGATGGGATTATCGCTCCTGGGGTGCGTGTGTCTGGAGATGATGTGATTATTGGCAAGACTATAACTTTACCTGAAACTGATGATGAATTTCAAGAAACTAGTAGAAGATATGTAAAAAGGGATGCGTCTACATTTTTGAGGAACTCTGAAACTGGAATTGTTGATCAAGTTATGCTGACTATTAATTCGGAAGGATATAAATTTTGTAAGATTAGGGTTCGATCTGTTCGTATTCCACAAATTGGGGATAAGTTTGCGTCAAGGCATGGACAGAAGGGAACTTGTGGAATTCAGTACAGACAAGAGGTAAAGACAAAATACATGCATCAAAATTTGTATAAGCTATTATAAATTAGAATGACAGTAATCAAGACTATGTGTCATCTTGAATTTTTTGTAGGATATGCCGTTCACATGTGAAGGTCTCACCCCTGACATTATCATTAATCCTCACGCTATCCCATCCAGAATGACAATTGGTCATTTAATCGAGTGCTTACAAGGGAAAGTCTCAGCTAACAAGGGTGAAATCGGTGACGCTACTCCTTTCAACGATGCTGTCAACGTACAAAAAATCTCTAACCTTTTGGCTGATTACGGCTACCATCTTCGTGGAAATGAAATTATCTATAATGGGCATACTGGAAGGAAGATAAACGCCCATGTTTTCCTTGGTCCAACTTATTACCAGGTATATGCATTCATTTTATTCATTTTCATCTAAATCTTTTTCATATGATGCATATTCTCTTGGCTGTATTAAGTGATAAAATCACTTATGAATTCAATTCTGTTATGGGATCTGACCTTAGATTTACACATAATTGTTTACTCTTTACTTGATGGACAAATTTAATACTTGTATTTTTGTTGATTGACCGATTATAGCGTTTGAAACATATGGTGGATGACAAAATTCACTCCAGAGCCCGTGGACCAGTCCAGATTCTTGTACGACAACCTATGGAAGGTCGTGCTAGGTAAGAATTTTGAACATAAATATGCGTTGTATTGTCATAATTTTTGTTCAGCTTGTTATGAATAACTTTTTGAATAATTTTAGGGATGGAGGTCTTCGTTTCGGTGAGATGGAGCGAGATTGTCAAATTTCTCATGGAGCAGCTCAGTTTTTGCGAGAAAGGTTGTTTGAAGTATCTGACCCTTATCGCGTGCACATTTGCGATCTCTGTGGATTAATTGCGATTGCAAATTTGAGAAGCAAAACTTACGAGTGTCGCGGTTGCAAGAACAAGACTCAGGTATGTACACGACTCTATTTCAAAATTCCATTACTTATGGTTTTAACTTCTAAATGATGAAGAAACTCTTGGCTGTGTATGCAGTTACGACGATGATTTTAACAACTATGTGGAATCCTGATTAATTTTCGTTTTACATAAATAATTGTTATTACAAGAACTATTGAACTGATTGAGAATTTGTTTATCTCGTTTTAGATTTCCCAAATCCGACTTCCTTACGCAGCAAAGTTGCTATTCCAAGAGCTGATGAGTATGAATATCGCTCCGCGTCTCATGGTTCTCGGCTAAATTGGGCTGTGGTCAATTTTATACTGTAATTAATTTTTACTCAATAGTTGTACAATACTATATCGTAGACATTACTGTTCGTTATACAGATTTTAATTTATATTCAGAATTTCCTGTATGTATATGTGTACATTTCTCATGTGTAAGCTAAATGCATTCAATGTTGAATTTTCAATAAAATGTTTGAATTCAAACAAATATAAACTTTTTGTGATTAATAATTTTTAATTTTTATTTCTCTCCAACTATCAATAAAAACAAGGCTGTGGATTTAGTATATTAGTTATTTTATGCTTCGGCAATTTTCAACCTAAATCATCACACAATTACCTCTAAACTGATAATTGCACAACGTTAAATGTGACATTACTGTGTGTGGTCTTTACAGTCTCTCAGCAAGCGTTACATATTACTTGTATTAGTTTTACTTCAAACATAATGAATTTTAATTGTAAATTGTATAAAGACAAACAGTAATAAAAAAGTGAAGTTTCAAAGTGGAAAGGTTGTGCAAAACGAAAAAATTGAGTTAATTAGAAAACCGGGTATGTTGATGGTTGATAATGCACAAAAATACTTGAATAATAGCTTATTGTTCAGTATAAAAATGCATCAATAAGTTTTTTTAACAAGGACGATTATCTGGGTTGCGTCTTCGAGGTGCAGCTCTGATAATGTTATCCACTCGCATGATCATTTCAGCGGCTTCAGAAGCAGCAAAAACAACACGTCGTTTTACAGCTAAGGATTCCGTGATACCCAATTCCTTCATGCAGCCCACTTTTCCTTCATCCATGTCTACAAATTCAAACCAAATTATACTTCGTTAAGTAAACTGCCAAATTAAAATTCGACAAACCCAAAATTCATTTTTGAAACTCCTTAAAAAATAGCTTACTTAATCCACTGGTATGATTTCCTTGATTGTGTTGTGCCCTCAGTTGACTCACAAGTTCAGCAGAGTCATAACCAGCATTATCGGCTATGCATGTTGGTAAGGCCTGAAAATAACAAATAGAAAATTGGTTCTCCGAGTTTTAAAACATTTTCCGTAGAACTTTGAATAGTAAACAATTTTGTTCCAACTTACCAGCAGGGCTTTTGCAAAGGCATCAATCGCTACAGCTTCCTTTCCTGGCGTCTCTGAAGCAAGTTTAGCCACTGCAGTAGCCATCAGCGTTTCACTACAACCTCCTCCATAAACCGTTCTAGTTTCCTTTACAGTTGCTGCTAACACACATAAGGCATCATGGAGAGAACGATCCGCTTCATCAATAATTTGTGCTGTGGCACCACGAATAACAATGGTACATGCTTCACCCCTTGCAACTCCACTGAATTTGATAAGCTTGTCTTCCCCAATAATAACTTCATGAATGAGGTTACAATTTCCCAACTTGACGCCAGCAGGATCATCGAAAGTTGATACAATTTCTCCACCAGTTACCAAAGCTAAACGTTCAATACCGTCAAAGTCGGCGTGTTCAATGGCCATAACGCCACTATCGGCAAACAATTGTTCTGGGTAATTGTAGATCAATTGCCTGTTAAAAACATAATTTTAATATTTAACAATTCATACACCACACCTTCAAATCAATTGCTATTTATAGGCACATCAATACAATCTACTGAATTACCTGTTAATAAAAACGTTGCATCCGTGTGAAACAATCTTGGCTACCTTTTCCTTCATTTTCTCCTTCTCAGCCAACTCAATCTCGGCTACCTTTGCAGTCGAGTCCACCTTAACACGAGATCCAAACACTTTAATTTTATCAGTGTCCATTGGTGTGTTAGCGATAAGGATCTTAGCATTTTCAATCCGCTTAGGTTGATGAACTCCGATTTTCTTGTCTAGGATAAAACCTTCATCAAGGAAGGATTCTACTAAGGTGCCTCCCTGTTTCTTCAAGATTTGAATAGCACTAAGATTTCCAGAGCCCTTCAGTCTCATAACAGCCTCAACAGCAAGATTAGCAAAGTGCTCTTTATGTTGACCCAAAATCTTGGAACTTAATGTTGTTCGTGCAATGTTTAGAAGGTCCTCACGGAATTTGACGTCATCAGCGCTAGAAAACCAATCAAACATTCCATAATTAATACAAAGACCATATCAAAATGAAGCACTAGTTTTTTAACTAACAAAACTGAATCAGGGATTATTATTTCTTTGTCTAAATCATCGTCGTAACTGCATACACAGCCAAGAGTTTGTTCATCATATTCATCATCATTAACCACCAAAATTATAAAGAAATGAACAATTACCCATTATCAACAGCAGATCCTTCTAAAGCTGCCAAAGCAGTAGTGGTAGCTTTTCTCCATCCAGAGATAATGGTCTGTGGGTGAATCTTCCTGTCAATTAACTTTTCTCCCTCTCGCAGTAATTCAGCGGCTAGCACAGTAACAGAAGTGGTCCCATCTCCTACCTCTTCATCCTGAGTTTTTGAAATGTCAACAAGTACCTTAGCGGCAGGGTTATCAACTCCAATAGATCTCAGAATTGTTGCACCGTCGTTTGTGACTTCAATCTACATAAACGAACGACACAATTTTAAACACTACCCATTTCAATCATTTATATTACAGAAGGCACTTGTGCAACTGTGCTACTTACATCTCCAGAATTTAATCTTCCACCTCCAACCAATATTTTGTCCATGCCCTTAGGTCCAAGGGTGGACTTGACAAGATCACCAACTGCAATGGCCCCCACAAAACTGCTCATACGAGCAAGTTCTGCTTTCTCTTGGTCGGCATCAGCCTTCAAAATTCTCACAGGGTTCAAAGACATCTAAAAAACACAGAAAAGGCACCCATTAATATCCAAAACACTTGCCACACCAATCCACACCAAAATATTTAGCTACCAAAACTAACAAACAACTACTATTTATACAACTTTTGTTTAACTGACCATCTTGAAATATTTATGGAAATAACTTGTGACAAGTCAAACAAAATATTAATACTGATTTGTTAACTGACAAATGACCAACAAACAATCAAGGAGGGGTTCACGGTTCACGCAATTTAGTAGAGAGACTTATAAACACCCACGCAAGAACTTGTGTGTATAATGTTCAATCTTACTGTGTTACTGAAGATTCAAGCACGGCGACAATGCTCTTTTCAACAATGGAAAAATACGATGAAATTATTAGGACGAAGAGATGATGACTAATTTGAATAGGACTGAGGTAGAAGTGCCTTTTCTTGCTGCTAAATACAAAGGATGATGGGTTGAAAGAGATCTAAACGGAATTAGCATGCGGCATGGCCTGGAATGTTCATTGGGGCGACTGGAGACTAAAAGATACGCTGGTTTAGATTTTCCTGACCAGTTGCCGTTCTATGAATTTGCCCTGCAGCTTTAAGTACTTTGTCTTCGTTGGTGTGGGTGTAACTTGACTTTTTATGGCTTTGTTAATTGTTTGTAGACATGTACATCAATCAGATATAAACTTTATTAATGAATTCATATTTTCAATGTAAATTAACCGTCAACTTTAACACAAATACTATTTAAGATTAAATTATTTTTAAAACATGAAATGTAGATTATGTACAATTTATGAAAAGGAACAAAAGTTGAGAAGCTCAAAAGACAAGCAGACATAAATATGTATCCTGGATTTCAAACACCAGTTGCGTATTTAACTTCATCAAAAGCTTTACGAGCTTTCTTGAGTTCTTCATTCATTGTGAGGAGATCCTTAACCCTTGCATACTTCCGATTGTCTCTTTTTACAAGATGCATAATATCTTCAACTTGAACACGGCCGGTTTTTCCTACTTCCATTGCTTTTTGTGTCTGTAAATTAAAAATATAATAGAAGCAACATTTAATTCAATTGATATATTATGTAAGTATGCTACAGTTTTTTTCGATTGAAGAAAAACGGAAGAAATTGTTAATTGTTCCGATTTTTTTTTGACTTACCACTTCTGTAATATATTCAATAACAAGGTCTTCAATAAAATCAACACTTTCTGTATAAGGATTTTGGTCATCCCCAAAACCATACATCATACAACGAAGCTCTTTGGAAAATAGCCTCTTTCGTTCAGCACTTTCACCTGGTTTGATCACATCAACTTCAGCTTCAGCTTCATCTTCAGACTATGAGAAAACAGCCAGAGAAAAAAATCGTTAATTAAAAGTTAAAAAGCCTTAAACAAATTGCAGTGAACTCAACTTCCAAATATTATGAGTATGAGTGTTCTACATACCTGACTATGATCAATGCTGGTGTTGTGTTGATTTGAAGACTCCTCTGAAGCTGGATTTGGGTTGGGTGTGCCGGGGGTTGAGGATGACATGTTGTTACAAAAAGATAAGCTCGTCCGCTGGCTTTAAATGAATATAAAAATACGCGAATGTATCTTCTCATTATGATTGATTCTCACTTAAATACTGTTTAAGTACTAAACTACAATAGCCTGCGCTTTCGTCACCGAGAAGAGAACGAACAAGAATTGACATAAATTATAATACAATGTTATTTTTTAACATTAGCGTTAACGTTTACGTAGTTTAACTATTCACAAAATTTGTGGATGGGGAAGACGAAGTACAAAGGCTTTACAAATAAATTAATAAATAAAGGCAGCACAACATTTCAATTACACCGCTAATTAATTAAACTTTTCTACTCCAAAAGTTAACTACACTAATCACTGCCGCAATTATCCCAATACTCCTCACTTTCTGCCTGCATTGCTCTGAAAACCGCATCGAATTCTTCATCCTTAATTTGTTCCTTGGCCCTCTGCATGACAGAAGGGAAGCCTTGCATAGAAGCTCTTGTAAACTTTTCATTTGGATCATTCACGACAAACTTAATTTTGTTCATGTCATCAATATAATCGTCTGAATCCTCTGAATTTTTCTCAAAAGGCTCATCATCATCATCTTCCCCAGATTTAATAATTTCCGTTAGAAATCTAATCTGTGCCTCCTTAATCCATGGACTTTTCGTCCGCAAATTTGCCGCAGACACCATTAAACTAAAGTCATTAAACGCCTCTGATCCCGCAGCTAACGCAATATTATCAGAATGGAAATTGCAAAAGTTCATGAATAAAAGTCCACTTTGCACAGCAAAATCATAAATGGTCCCTTTTATCCTTTGGCTGTCCAAGTAAAGTCTTTCCGGGACATCCCAACTTTTCAAGAAGGAATCCCACAGTATTTCCACATCTGCATCAACTTCCTCTCTTTGTGTTATTCTTCGTCTTTCATCCCCAAAATTATCAGCGTTCCTTTTAAGAATAAATTCAGTCAAGGAATCCAAGTGCTTGGTGAGTTTCTCCTTCCATTCTGGTGACCACGACTGTGTTATATCTTGATCCAAGTCACGTTTCTCTTGATGTGCCCATTTTTGCATATCTTCCGTAAGTTCTTCTCTTTTAATTTGGGCTTGTCTCCACCATGGAACCAGTTGATACAACATAACAAATGCACTTCCAAGCAAAATCTTTCGACACTGACAAGGTTGATCCTCAAGCGGCCTCTGCTTACCATCCATTTTAACTTCCCACTCACGTGGGCTTATCCAACATGAAGCTGCTTCAACTTTATTGAATTGCTTGGCTCTTTCTCTAGTCCCATTTTCAAACTTGTACTTATCTGGGCAAGCGTATTGGGTGCACATCATCGGATCGTCATCCATATTTTCACTGTTATCATTAACAAACGTTGTATGGCGATTGTCTGCAATAGTTGGATACTGGGTTTCTGATTCCATTAATGCTGCAGCTGCAGCTACTTGGTCTTCACGAGCAATTTTACTAAAAAATTCCGGAGACCGTGACACCATCAAATTTTCCAAAAGATGGAAGTAGTGTAAAAGCAAAACTGTTGATTTCTTAGAGCACTTTGTTTCATTAAAGCATTTCACCACCTCTTCTCCCAGTATCTTCGCGAGACAGCTTCCATCATTCTTCTTCATGCACAGGTAATTCAGAATATTTCTATTATCTCCAACAGACCAGCTAATAATGTTTAAAGATCTTCTGAGAGCCTTCTCATTGCGCAGATGATCCTTGACTAAAGTATCCTTCAAAATACTGTACAGAATTTCGTAGCGCCTCTGCGAACTGTCGAAATAGCCAGTGGTGACTACAATCTCCAAAATATCCAGACAGTGCTCCCGCACCAACTGCTCCAAATCAAGAATGTAGAAATCTCTCCAACCCACTTTAAGCACCAGACCAGTCCACCCCTGCAGCTCATCCTTCCATGTTGGATACGCTTTCACAATTCCATCAAACTCTTCCTCAAAAACGATAAATCTCCATAAATATTTCGCCCAAGAAAGTAGCTTCCACAAAGCCTCCATATTCTGGTACTCGTAAAGTCTAAACCGATTATTTCCAGATAAGTCTTTGAGGATCCGGGTCACTTGCTTTTTTACTTCGGCCAGTGCCTCCCAAGCTGAATTGATGAAGCAACCTTCCAATTTGTCTTCCAAAACTGCTAAATCAATTATTTCCGGATTTTTGGAGTCGGGCAGCCTTGGATAATTTTTCTGGTTGCCTTCACCCCTATCTTGTTTTTCCCTTCTTCTTTTCTCTTGGATTCCATACAAGAACATGTTTTCAATCAAATCAGGAAAGTGGGTTTTTAGCTCAACTCCTCTTGTATATCTTGCCATAATTTTTGCTGGAGCTTGATCAGCGATTTCCTTCAGCAAATCCTTAACGTTAACATCAAAATCCCGGTGTATTACACGTCGTAATGTTGCAAGAATTTTTATCCTTATTTCTTCCACGCTGTGAAGTTGTTCCTCATCTTCCAATTTACTGACGTGGGCTACTTCTTCTCCTTCCTCACCAATGAAAAATTTCTTCGCCCTTGCTTGTTGTTCTTGAACAGTTGCATTTATTTGACTACCTTTCTCTTCAACATCCACTCTGGCTGATTGATTCCCTGCCTGTCCATTTATAGCTGGCGGCGTAGTAGCCCCTTGGCTTTTATTCATCCACGACATTTGCTGAGTTGGGGTATTTAAGTAAGGGTCGCTCCTATGCTTCGGCGCCACAGGTGGTGATTGTTGCACACTTTTAGAAAGATTAGACTCATCTCTACTTTGATTTAGCGTCGAGGCACCACCCACACTTCGATTGGATACATTCAACATGGCTGCTCTTGACTTTTCTTTGGCTACTTGGTTATTAGCAATTCTCAGTTCGGTTTGTAAGCTATTTAATTTCTGCATCAGTTGTTTCTTTTCTTCGTCAATCCTTTGTTTATCAGTACGTTCCCTCTGCAAACGAATGAATTGCTCTTCTAGCTGTTGTTGTTGTAGCTTTTCCAGTTGACGGCGAAGGTTAGTTATTTGTCCCCCTGCAGCCAAAAGTTCGTCTCCCTGTTTATTAACTTTCGTCTTTTCCTCTGCGTAGAGTTGGGTTATATACTTGATTTTTGCAGCGGCTTCTTTGGGAAAACGGCTGTAATCCTGGCTGGTGGACAGTGGGTCAAAGTTAAGAATGGAGGGGCTGCCTTCAGCGGGTGGCAAATTTTCTCGTCTTAAACCAAATGCTTGGGCAGCTACGCTGGGCGACATGGTGGGGCCATCACTAGAACCAAGGCCTCGGGTGGTGGTTTGCGACCTGAGCTGATGAAGTTTCCTCTCTTCTTCCTTCTCGACAACTTGAGTTGTTTGATAGAAAAGCATATCATCGTCATCATCATCACCGTTCCACTCTCCCCAGGCCTCCATGTCTAAATCTTTTAATTCGTCAGCCATTTTTTGACCTGCAATAACATGTACAATACCAAATTACTTCATTAGAGCCACAGAAAACGAAATCTAATTAACAAACACAAAGCAGCACCATAACCTTTAATTAATCTAATCGTTAACTTCTTACCAAACTCATTCAGCCGCTCCCAGAACTCCTGTTTCCTTTTAACTTGACTGACTGGCTGCCATTTATTGGAAATCTAAAAATCAAGACAAAAAATATACATATTTATTACATTTTGTAAAAACATGCATCCGATAATTACACGTAAGTTAAGAGAGTTAAATGCTTCATACTTTTAGTAGCATCAATTGCCAGAATCAAGCCATGAATGTCGAAAATCAGTCACAGTCACGTCACGTTTTTGCTATGTAAATGTTCAACACTATAAGCTCCACTTGGCTGATAACATTAAATCCAAATTAAATCCTAAGCACCCTAAAAACAGAGTATTTTTTGTCCTTTTTGCCGGATTTCTATTAAATGTTTTTTATTTAACTAGTTATGTATGAAGTTACAAGCTTCAATTCAAACATAACTCAAGTACCTTAAAACTATATATATTTGCCAATTACATCGACATTAAAACCAACCAACCAACAATGTACACAAAAAATATTAATACTGATCGTTCTCTTAATGTGACAACTGGCTTAATGACTAGTGACAGTAAACAGATTTTTTCACATCAATTACAAAAAAACTAAAGCATAAATATACTTCAATGATTATAGTTTATCAAACAATTATAACACTTACCGTTTGTTAGAAATTATAAACTTTTATGACAAAATTTAAAAATTAGCAACATAAAAACAACTCAAAATCCAAGTAGAAAATACACTTTTAAAACACGTGTCTACAAATTTAAAGTGAATTGCCGAAGGATTGAGCGATTAAATTCTATCACATTTTACTCCATTTCAATTTTGACTTGACTCTTGCTTGACTCGCTAACAAGTGGAAAGGGTTGCAGTTTGCTTTGCACTTCTATCAAAAAAAAAGTCTCTTGACTTGTTTTGTTTTTTTGGTAACAGTTTTAAAATACTCGAGCGCGCGCTAAAGAATACACTTGATGACAAATATGGTATGCATATGTTTTACCGTAAAAGTAAGTGAAAGTTCGTAAGCAAGCAAGAAACTCAAACTGAAGTCCTCCCTCACCACAAAATCATACGCAAATACGCACACACGCATGCTATCCACCTCAGCTGTCACCACTTGCCACCAAACAGACTGCCTTGAGGTTAAACGCTCTTTTCAAGAAGAACCTCTGTGTTTTTATTCACGTCGCTAATTAAACTATGAATTAAGGTGATTAATAGCTATTAAGTTTAATTGGGACGTAATTGATTTGAAGTTGGGACAGTGCTAATTTTATTTGGAAGACTGGCGAGGTAAGTTTTATGAAATTTAGCCATATGGAAAATTTTGTTGGTGAATTTATCTTGACGGTTAAAAGGAAGACAGCAGTTAACTAAACTTTTTCAAATTTACCTTTGTTTTGCAGGGTTAGCACAAGTGAAGGACTGCTTTACTTATCAAGTCAAGTCACTGTTCTTGAAGCAGGTGGACCACCGGATCTTTAAGCCAGATTTTAGAGAGAGATTTAGTTAAAGATGAGTAGCAAGCCGTCACGGTCACCGCCGCCGAAATCGGCGTCTGTACCAGGAGCCAAAGGATCCAGTGTTCCAGTCGGGGCAGATATGCCAATATGGACAGATCCCAGCTTTGTCCCAATTGTTGTAGCATTACTTGTAATTCTTCTGACAATTAGTAAGTTCAAATTTCCTACTCATCTATCATTTTACTTTTGATCTTGTTTTTAAATTCATGGATTTAAAAATTTACTATTGTTGTTTGACTTTCAGTCTTTTTAATGAGAAGGAAGACTAAGGGAAGGCTAGTTCTTTTAGTTGGACCCACGGATGTTGGAAAATCAGCAATGTTTTCAAGAGTTGTGGGAGGAAAGAACATTCAAACTGTGACAAGTGTCATGCCCAATGAAGGAGAATATGTTCCAAGCAATGGACGGGCACCTTTGATGGTCAAGGACCTGCCAGGACATGAAAGAGTTCGCATAAAGTATTGGGATACTAACAGGTCAGGAGCTCGTGGTATAATTTGCGTGGTTGACTCAGCTGGAGGGAATAAGGCTGTTCGAGAAAGTGCTGAGATTATTTACACTGTGCTGACTGATCCAAGTGTCACTTCCGTCAGACCCAACATTCTCATTTTCGCTAATAAACAGGATGCACCTCTTGCAAAGGCTATTAGCGTAATTAAAACGCAACTGGAAAGGGAATTGTAAGTTTTAATTTGGGAAAAAATGTTGAGATTCACGTTCTTAGAAAAATGGTAGATTATTCAGTTGCCAATGTATTTTCTTCTTAGAACAACTTTGCGAATGACTAAATCTGCTGGACTATCATCCATCGGCGGGGGCAGTTCCTCTGAAAAGTTCTTGGGAAAAATGGATAAGGATTTTGAATTTGCGCATGCTGCTCCTCTGAAGGTAAATTTCCGTATGCTGTCATGTCATACGCTTGTTTGTGAAAATTTGCTAACTATGCAGCTAGTTTAATAATCTGATTATTTGATTAGATTGATTTTGCTGAAGGATCCTGTACTAAAGGAGACGAAAAGTTGTCATGTATCACCAACTGGTTGGATACCATTGCATAAGGAAATTTTATGGAAGATAGAGGAATGTCAGCTTATCAGTTCTTCCTTAATTTCATTTCAAGGTTCTCACATTCTCATTATTGTCAAACCGATAATTAAACGAAGCGGTTTACGAACAGTAAATTTTGCTGTCTACAGTCTTATAGTCTATACTTAAACATTTTTGATGATTTAAGTGAATATTTAAGTTATAACTGTTTCTCTGCATAATGCAATCATAATTATCTGTCGTGTGAGAAAAGAATGAAATGTGATACGATTTGTGTTTCATTCTAATGCTTTTTTCTTTCATATAATCATCAAAATATAGTAATTTTGTTTTTATAATGGATTGTACCTTAATAAATATTAATTTGTAAAATTCTTGCATACATTATCTGACTTTTTTAACTTCGCCTGTCCAAAGTGAAGTTTACTACCTACCAATATGCAATATCAATCATCTATATATACGTTTTTCACTAGATAGCATATAATTTATGTAATTTATAGCATTTAGCTGATCATGGTCATGAAATTTATATTTTAAATGGGCATCCAATTACAGAAATTAACGAAATTTTCGTTTTAGAAAAACTACTTTTAGTAGTTCATAGTTGTAATCAAGCAAATTAAGTAAAAAATTAAAATGCAACATGATCACTTGATCACACGCATAAAGTGACGCATGCACTCACGCCACCGTGTAAACAAGAACATCTGATAATGTGTACGTGTACGCATGAAAAACTAAGCTCCTTGCAGCCTGTCAGTCATCTGTTCCGATTCCCGACTTGTACACTTCACTTACTGTTTTGAAACTATATCGTTGATACTTTTTGTGTTAAATTAACAGTTTAACAACTTGACATGCTGCTACTCCATTAAATTTAATTATCATTAAATTTGTCAGTAGTTTAAATTTAAATTGACAACTCCTGAAAAATGTCAGCTTCCAGCAGCACAGCCACTGTAATTTTGAAAGGTACTACTGCCCTTGTCGGTGGTGAACTCGTGGAAAAGATTGAAATTAATGAGCTTCCTACCGGAACTATTTTACAATTACAACATAATTCTGATGATTTATCAAATGTTCAATATGTCACTACTTCCGGACAAGTGTTTGAAACCACTGATAACTTTCAAATTGAAGCATCAGCTGAAAACGTTTCAGGAGGCAACACCTACATTTTTAATGAAGAAACTGGAGAATTACAACTAATTGATTTTAATAATATCACAACAATTGAAGGTGAAGAGGTGGAAATTGTTAGTGTGGACAGTAAAGATATCATTTTTGGTGGTTTTCAAAGTGGTCTACAGTTTGTAGATGATGGAAGTTTCCGTAATGTTGAGATTCCAAATGCCACGGAAGTTGCTGATGTGGCACCTCCAAATGTTCCGAAATCTGAAGTGTCCTCACCTTCAAGAATAGCTTTGTCGGTATCACGTCCTAAAAGTCAGCCTGCATTGTTAAGAAATTCCAGGAAACTTGTCGGTCCTTCTTCCACTTCCAGCCAAGCTAGTAGTGCACTTGGTGCAGGAACCCCGCCGAAGACCAAGTCTATCAAATCACAGCCTTCAGGAAAGCAGATAATATATCTTGAAGGTCAAACTAAGGTAATTCAAGGAATTTCTAGTCCTGTAGAAAATTCCAGTGATCAGCTTCCACCCGGTTTTTTCACTTATCAAAACTTTCATGCTGACCAACTAACCACTGAACTGGTTACTTCGGTTGATCTAAATCAAATTGGTAACAATGTGATATTCTTAACTGACCCTGGAGAAAGTTCCTCATCTTTGGCACCAGTTTCTGAGCCAAGTATAATAGTGAGTAATAATGCAGTAGCAACTCCAAAAAGTGAAAGTCCAAAGAAAAAGTGTGCCAAGAAGGTGACCATTAAACAGGAGAAAGAGGCAGGGTCTCCCAAGAAAAAGACAAGTGGTGGAAGTAGAGGAGGTGGGACTTTGGAGGCTCGATGTCTGGAAGAAGGATGTGGTGTGGTGGCACACAATGTCAATGAACTTAGAAAACATTTAACGGAGGTGCATGATCTTACATTTGACCTGGAACGGAAGGAATTTACATCAGATGCAGTTTTTAAGGAGTGGCGACAGCAGTACGAGAAGGATAGAATGGTCAGCTTTATATATCGTGGGGGAACAAAGAAGATTTCGTTGCTGCAGTCAGTTACATATATGATTTGCCATAGATCTGGTCATTATAAGCCAACAATGGCGGATACAGCTACGAGGAAAAGGAAAATGAAGCCTCAAGGCAGTTGTAAAATTGGAGGTTATTGCACAGCAGGGATTAAACTTGTAAGAAATTTGGGAGATGGGGAAATATTTGCGGATATATGCCATACTCATTATGGACATCCGTTGGATAGTGAGGCACTTCCGCATTTGAGAGTCAATCCAGTTTTGAAAAGGACGCTAGTCAAAAAATTTGAAGAAGGTTAATAATTTTTGATGTACATGTCATGTTTGTACAATTTTTTCTAATCCAAAAGTATTCATGATAATTTATATTATTTTTTTGCATGGGATTTCCAGGAATGACTTTTGCTGAAATGCTTGCCTACATCCATCATAATCCGGATGGATTGGAGGGTTTACGTGTGGTAGACAGAAGAGCTATACGAAACATTTTTGATACCTGGAGGAAATCTAAGGAAGATAAAATAGGTTTGTCATCACAAACATCTGCCTCTGCCAGCAGTAAAAGATTAGCCAAAGCAGAAAATTCTCCTTCGTCTTCCAAAAAACTAAAATTGTCGGTAAATGAAAATGAACAGCAAAGTTTCGAAGATACTACAAACGTTGCTCCAGAAGAAGGAAGTCCAGACGGGTCTACGTCTGCGTCTCCCAATAAACATTTGGCATCGAAGAAATTAAAAAAATACGGAAAAGTTGTAAAGTATCTTACAAAAATATCGATAAAGCACGCTATCGACACTTTAAAATGAGACATACATGTCATCGTTTCTCTATATATGTAAATCGCATCATATATGTACATTTTTATTCGACACGTTGAACCATCATCGAATTCAGATACAATATCGATACCGAACATATAGCTGTATTCAATGTACATTTGAGCATCTGAAAATGCGCGTCTAAAACGGCATCGTTTTGATACATAGAACAAGTACCATACTTCATAGAGCACTTCGTTGCATAATATACATTGAAAAAGTGCATTACCCATGCAATCGAATGCTTTTTCGTCCGTTAATATAGTTTCACTGCAGTTCAACTTTAATCCCTGTGATCAGCATATGGTGTTAGTACTCCCGCTCTAACTATTTTCCATTTTAATTGATAAAAATTAAAATGAAGAAGTTTTCAGTAGTTTCGTTTAAAAAAGATAACACGGTTGAAGTGGTGCCTTCAACATGGGTATCAGATGACAACCTCACTTGTCGCTGGCCCAAAAGATATCCAAAAAATTTCAAGTCTATAGTGCAAAGTGCTGACTCTATGCCGGACACAGATTGGATATTATATGAAGTTAAAGTGATAAAAGGATATGGTAAGAAATTAATTTGTTTTTTAAACCATTCATTTTGTGAACATTTTTTGTAATTTTCTAAAATGTGTTCAATAATGTGTTCTAAATATTTTTTTGATTTACAGAGACATTTGAGAGGGCGTCAAAGAAGGCTGAGAGCTATCGGTACAAGTCGGATGCGGAAACAAGTGAAGGTGAACGACTTGCTTCAACCAAATCAAGACCAAGTCAATCAAGTCAGTTAGTGCTTCCACCTGCAGGAAACCTTCATCTTGGAATTGCCAATGAGTCAGACCTTCAACAAAACTGCGCCTCCCATAACCTGATGTCAACTCCAACTTTAGTAGCTGTTCAACCTATGTCAACTTTACCAAGTTCATCTCATCATTCTGGTACACAATATAGCTATAATTGACCCCGAAATTTTAAATGCAATAAACTTATGGTGATGATTATTGTTGTTCATTTTGATTGAATGCTTTTCAGAAACTGCTATTGGAATCTCTCCGGCGGCTGGGGCTTCCAGTGAAGCTGAAAATTATTTCACAACTTCGTCGGATTTGGATCTCGCGAGTAGAACGGATCTACAGGACCTTCAACAAAAGCTAACAGGTATTTATATTATGCTCAAATCACACTGAACGAGATTATTATTGCCAGTTTAATTAATTCATCCATCTATTCATCTATGATCTGCAGATTTTCAAGTAGTGACATTGGAGAAACTAGCAGAATTACAACAGGGCATCGCTGGATTAAG
>JAQFXM010001812.1:0-28960 GCA_034693345.1 Entomobrya multifasciata
TGTGCCTACAAAAAGGTACAAAAACAAATTCACAATTTATGACATGAGAGGCATATCTTTGTATCGATTATTGAAATACATACATATTTAAAATTACGATACTTAGGTCAGGTGCATGCCAATTTTACATGCTTCACGATGTTGCGGCAATACGTGCTTCTCAATAAAATATTTTTTATGACCCTTACATCGTTTACCCGTAAAATTTACAAGAGACAAAAACATCTTATTTAATGTATTGGCAATCCTGACGTATAGCAGAAGTCGTTTGAAATCACAGAGAGAGATTAAAGAAAGAAAGGTGATGATTATATTTTATAATTGAATTCAAATGTATTTGCTTTTAAGAATATGACAAATAACACTTTCTAATTGATAGATACCAATTATTAAATTTGCCACATCGTTTTTCAATGGTTTTCGTAAACTGAATTTTTAAATGTTAAAAAAATACTATTACGATATTGGTAAATAAATAGAGCATTCTGATACACTTTGACAAATCTTAAATTAAAACATTGCCTTGATTCAGAACAATTTATTTAACGCAACTAGTAGGTCCACTGAAAGCGAAATTATTCAAGTTTTCAGAGAAAAAATACTTTCGAATCAATTGAAGGTATTTTTACAACGAAAAATTTATAATCTGCCCTCCATATATATTTTTTGAAGGAATATGTACTTACTTTTGCTATGTACTCATTTATTGTGGGGGAAAAAAAGTGCCCCTTTAAAGTCAAGTTATTGTTATTATATAAAGAAACAGTATATAAGGTCAAATGCTATTGATCGGCAATCTCAGTTGCACTCGTAAACATTCAAATAACAATAATTTGAAGTATTAAAATGGCCTAGACTTTTTGCCAGAGGGACCGGAAGACAAGAGAAAAAATGAATGAAAAGCGAATTGAACGCCTCCGATAACTCAAAAATTACGATTGTATAGGTATAGATTTTAAGATTGTGATATTTTAGGACTACAATATTCTGCATTATTCAATGTTAACAATAAGAAAGGAGGGGCGGGCTGCTAAAAATATATGTACATAATCCGTTAACATGATTATTGTCGTCCTTCCATTTTAGTCATTTTTATTTGTAATAAAAATAATAGCTTTCTTGACCGCTAACGCTGTTATAATATTCAAGTAATCATCAATCATGATGATAATCATAATATGATCACCATAACTATGCATTTTTGCTGCTTATTTCTCAACTTACGAGGAATAGAAAATTATATTCAACTTAATTCAGAATTGTGTGCGGATAAAAATAAACTTAAATTCGCTTCGTATGTTTTTTTTAAAGGGAGCTTAGACCTTTGTTATAAATCAACCGGCCCTATAGGACCGTAAAGTTAAACAGCTTATTTTTTTTATCCTAGACCAGTGGCACAAAAGATTAAGAATATAAAATTTATTTCGTTTAAATTCGGTCAACAGTTAATAGCAGGAGGCCTCAATCAAAAAAATTAAAGAAAAAACCGTTCGCCCCCGTTATACATTCATTAATAATTTACACTTCAGGATAATCATAAATCTGATTTCTTATTTACGAGCTCATATTATATTCTATACATACTACTAACAACAACAACTAATGAAACTATACACAAAGCAAGTATTATTAGAGGAAACACGATTCCTTTGTGGTTTTGACTGAGACGAAAAAACCTAATTGTCAAAATCTCATATTGCCCCTAAAGACATGACATTTCGCTTTTTGCCTTTTGACGCTTCAAATATATGCTTCAATTATTATTCCTAAACTATTGCTGCTAGCAAGATTAGCTCTATTTACCTTCTCTCTCTCTCAAACATAATGCATCATCAGCATTGTCAAGTACACTCTCGCTTTCTCATAAAATGCATTGCATTATCACTGCAATCTATTGTCATATCAACCAACACGCAAACGCATGCATGCATTAAACGTGAATTGCCCTATATTTTTCCTCTTCATTCATCTCTTTCCTCTCTCTCTCTCTGTCTCTCACTCTACTATGTATGTATATTCTTTAAAAAATGTAACGTTGCCGTTGGTGGTTGTAAATCTTGCATCTTGCTGAGTAGATTTAAAGGGGTGTAATCAGTCAAAAATCTGTAGTAATATGTAATGTCTTTTGCCGATTTCCACATTCCGGCTATAATGGCCAACACAAAAGATAATAAAACAAGTGTTAGCATTAAGGGTCAACTATAGACCTTACTAATTTTATCGTGGCTGCTACTACTTTACATGTTATTCCTTTCACGATGATGATGACGGCTGTCATCATCAAAATGTACGTATCATATAATATGTGTCGCACAAACGAAAAAGATGAATTGTTTTAACTGTCGTGGTTATTGTAACTGACTATCATACAGTCAGTCACAGGAAAAAATGCCGCGATTTATGTCCTAACTGAAATTTTGTGGTGTGGTGCGTAGTATTTATGGATTATATTATGTGTGACGATGACTAATGACTGCGAAGTATTTGCTTGTCTTTGTTTTTTTTTGTGTTCTGCTTGATTCCATCATTTTTTAGATGAATTAATGTACAATCACAGAAAGCATGTGCTCTGACTAACTTTGTTCATGTGTCTTTTTCAGATTTTTGCGACTGCACGCAAAAAAATTAAGCACAGCAAAAAGAAAAAAAACGTTTCCTGCGGGTGTGTAGGCTAACCCTTTAACCGTGCCGTGTGCCAGGCCAGTACACGGCAATTACAACAGGTGGTTAAATTTCGTTTGTTCTTGCTGCTGCGGTGTAGAATGGAGTTTTTAGCAGCAGTTCAACGTGGACAAAAATCAAAGGTTAATTATCTCCTTTTTTGATGCAATCAACTAGTTACTAGTATTGAATAGCCAATTATGTCTGCATACAAGCTTAAAATTTATTTATGTATCTTAAATCTTTGCTTTAAAAAATAGATTAATTATTATTGTTCCATATTCTTATTTGCATTGCTAGAAAAAAAACAAAGAAAAGACCGAAAAATAAGTCATTTCTTCTCGAGCGGGTACACCAGAAATAAATTACAATAGTTTTTAAAATTGGGAGTGCTTCTTTTTCTATTGTACGCTTAAAAAGTACAACTTCTAACATTCAATCTTTAAACAAACTCAATATATTGCCTTTCTGGTGATGATAACATGCCTTACTTGACATTCAACTGTATTCTTGACAAAGACTTATTCTATATTTCAAAAATACAAAAAATGGCTTCTAACTAATTACAACAGCAACTATTACACGCATATTATTACTTTCAGCGTTTTTGTATTTTTACTATGTTTGTGGTTTACATTGTTTACTATGGTGGTTGTGAAATTAGCCTCGCTGATAAATTCGTAAACCAACATTTTGACGCATGCAAAAATGGTGATGAAGGCCATGCACATTTACCTATTCTAGTTCAAATCGTACATTTGGGTAGCAACAACATTGCATCGGGGTATATATTTATTTAAATCACTGCATTTCTAGCATTCGTCTAGAAAACAAACACCGTATAATTTTGTGTACAGACCTATCACTTACGAGAGTGGCTGTGGTCGTAGTAATTTTTATGGAGCTGATACGTAATGAGTACAAACAGCGAGGAAAAACTTTTTTTCTGTTAAAACGTTTGTTTTTCACACTGCCATTCTATTGAATGCTAAATTTGAGGACTATATTTTGTCTATATGTTACATTTTGGATGTTTTGTTGATTTAAACAAGAGTAAATGCTTATTACATACTATCAAATTGTATGACGACGTGAACCACGAGTAATTTTACGACTTTACAACCACTTAAAAAAGTCGCTCAATTATTTACTCTATTTACTTTATACTCACGTGTGTGTGTACGTTTACCTTCTCCTTCTGTTGAAAAAAATGCATAAGAAACAATATCAAATAGGCATTGTAGAAGGTTTACTTAGTTTTTTTTCTAGTTGAGGGACACTGAGTACGTACATAACTAAGAGAACATGATAATTGTATTATAATTATGCTCAATTTAAAACTACCTTTCGTATAGAAGCAACTTGATGGAATAAACGGATGTACAAGTATTTACATATTACATGATAAGCAAACACCAAAGCTATGAGAGAGGTAGACAAAGAGAATGTAAAAAATATGACATGGGAGAAGTAAATAGAAGACTTTTGAGAGAGAATAAAAATAATAGAACTGTCTAAATAAATATTGTAGAAATAATAATAAATGAGTAAGAAGATTGACAAGGATTTTCTCACCTATAGCTTATTAACGCATCTTGGTGTATTCCTGTGTTTTGTGTTTGTGGTTGGTTGTACGCATTTAATTGAGCACTGTACGCATTTGATGGGAGTTGATGGGAGCCCTGTCCAAAATTACGATAATGTTGTGGTGGTGACGGTTGTTGGTACTGCTCACCCTCATATACCTGCTGCTGTTGCTGCTGAGGAATATACTGATTTTGCCCCAGTACACTTTGACCTAATCCAGCCTGTACTGAGCCGCTCAAACCTGAATGATAGTAGTTATTATGCGTTGGATGAATTGGCTGATGGTATTGTGTAATCGGGGAGTAATAGCCTTGTGGTCTATGATTTTGCTTTTGTTGTTGAAAAATTGGTGATTGTAAATTGAAAATTGGACCAATCTGCGTCACTTGTCCTGGGTAAAGGTGTCTTGATCCTTGGTTACCTACTGGTCTTTGATTTGGACCAAAAGCGGGACGGAAGCCGGTGGAACCTCCAGCACCCGGTGCTGCTGCATTATTTGAAGGAGGAATTGATCCTTGATCGTATGAATGAGGCTGTCGTTGATTTCCCGGATAATCTTTCGGTGATTGCAACTGAATGATTTGCTTTGGTCGCTGAAGGGGTTGTTGAATATTACCACTGTTTGTATAGTAGTTACCGTTGTTGTGACCTTGTTGTATTTTGTCTTGATAATTTGGATCATACACTTCAGTTTGGTGTTGGCCTTGTAAATGGCCAGTTGGATCTGACAGAGCATTTGGATATACTGTGTGCTGCTGATGGTTATAAATTTGTGGTGAAAGATTTTGTTGAACTGTTGGAGTGACATTGTTCACTGGACCCTGGTAGTTTAGGCGATTTTTCAGTTTTATCCTTTTAGGAAGCACATTGTACAGATTGTCATACTTGGGGGTATTAAAGTAAGCCGTTTTAGGAGCTTTGGTGGTTTTCTTAGGATAGTCAATGAGGGTTGGTTCATTATCATCAAGGACTCTAGTGGGATAACCTCTCTCGTCAAATGGTGGACGAGGCGTGGGATTGTAGTCATATTCCCCTTCTTGTTGCTGTTGCGCAGCTTGCTCGGCAGCTATTTCTGCAAGAGTTTTCAACTGACCCCTCACGTACACGTAGTTGTTATTGTGCGGTTTGGGCGTTGAGGTCTTGATTACAACAGGTTGTGTAATATGAGGCTGAGGAGTTGTTAGCAGTGGGCCTACTGGTGCAATTTGCTCGGATATGGGAACTGATGCTGGGGGTAGACCAGCAATTTCTTGACTTGATTCGAATTTTGGCAGTGTGCCACTGAAAAGTCCTTTGTTGGCCTTGCCTGGTCTTTTCCTCTTCTTTGAGTGTGTTGTTATTTGGACTGGAGGGAAAGGTGATGGCGTCGTTTGTGGAAGCAATGCTTCTAGACTGTCATCTGGTGGTGGGGTAATGGGGAATTTTGGTTTTCTACCGTTAGGTCTTTGAGGCCGCTTTCCATATGGAAATCCAGCAGATGCAGATGCATATTTCTTTGTTTTGTTGTATGTGGTGTAGAAATCTTTTGGAGGAGGTACTACCAATCCAGGTGCAAATGGACCTGGTGGTACCAAGGAATGATCGCCATCCTCATAATCAAAATCATATGGTGGGGGCAAAAATATTGATGGGTCATCAGTTTCGTTGTCTGCTGGATTTAATACCAGCGGTGGTAGCAATGGGAAACCGGGCGGTGGTCCCCCAGTAAAATTGATGTTGAATCCTGGAGGTGGTGGCAGTATATGTGGGAATGATCCATTTTTACCTCCTCCGCCTCCTCCTCCTCCTGGTGGAAATGGGAAAAAAGGTAATGGGGGTAAAGACCCATTATATGGCCCTCCTCCAGGAGGACCAAATCCAAATGGTGGTGGTGGATATGAACCATTTATTCCACCAGGAGGTATTCCACCTGGGAAAGGAGGGAAAAATGGTTGGGAATTGTTTCCTCCACCTGGATATCCCCCACCACCACCATATCCACCAACTCCAATAGGTGGTCCTAAAAATTCTGGTGGAATACTTCCATTGGGGTAAAGTGGTATTAGTCCAGGTGGTGGTAATCTACTTGGATCAAATGTCCCATTCCCATCCACACCCGGTGGAGGATATGGAGGATAGAATGGTGGCGGTGGTCCCAAGAAAATTGGAGGACCTGAAGAATTCACAAAAACTGGGAATGGTGGTGGATTGCTTGTATCAATAGGGATCTTCAGTGGAGGTCTTCCAGGGTCTCTTTCATAATTATCAATAGGCTTCCAATGTTCTTTGGTGGAGGTGTCGAGATCTCCACCCTTCAACACAAGTAAATGTCCATCCGAAAGCCAAATGTCATTGGCTTTCAAGTTACCTAACGTGTTCTTGTTGTCATGAGCAAAGTCTTCACTGGGAGCATATGAAAGCACACCGGGAGCTTGGGACAATGGCCTATCAAAGAACTTATCGATAAGTGCATACTTTCCATCTTCTTGGCCTATTTCTACAGCTAAGTTTTTATCACCACTTGCAGTTGAGTTATCCTTATCCTTAATACTATTGGCATTAATATTACTATTCTGATTACTATTAACTCCTCCTACATCCTCTTCAACCGCATTTGACACTAATGGTTTTATTTTCGGTGGCCTCTTCACTTTCCTTCGTCGACCGGTTTTGATTTTTATTAGAGGTTTGGGTGTGTAGTCACCCTCTCCTATGGATGATGGTGTCTTCACTTGTATCGAGCTGGCTCTAACAGCTTTTGGATGGCTGGCAAAAGGAGAAGGTGTGATGTTGATGGGATAAACATCGGGATCGGGTTTACTAATTGGGCGTGATTGGAAGTCAGTCTTTTGTTCAACATAGTTTGATGTTGGCGGAGGAGACGCATAGTCTTGATATACTGCAGGTCGGTTCTGCTGACGAGACGCTTTAAGTCGTCTCCTCACTGACGGAGGAATACGCGCTTTTGTCCCATAAATTACGTCTGCGTCCTCCTCTTCTCGCACTCTCAGGGCTGTTACAGGACATACTAGCAATGGCACTAGTGCAACGAGTATCAAGTGTCTGTAGAAATTCTTCATATTTCCTGCAAATGTACACATTTTTTTCTTTCAAAACATGAATCACAACAAACTTTCATTGGTGAATAAAAAAGCAAGGCATGCGTAAGTAAATGATCTTTTGCACGACAACACAAATGATGGGATTAAATACTTTTCCTTTCAATGCCTCGACTTTGTTTTCTAAGAAGATTTTTTTTGCTATCCATTTATAAAAAGTAACGGAAGTCACTTATATTTATTCACGAAATGCTATTATAAATTTTCTATTTGTTTTTCGGGGCAACTTAGATCACGCAGCTTACTAATGCTTTCTGATTTGCTAACTAGGTACAATATGAGAAACTTGCACAAAATATTGTAAAAGCTTTCTAAAGTCCATTTTGAAATTTCAAAAAAAACGAAAAGTGCTTAAAAGAAATAAATCTGATTAAAATGGGCATTATTTTTTATACAAAAGAAATGATCGGATGATCATGGCAAATTTCAGTAAATTATTTCATTAACACAGTTTGTCATTCTACATGTATTTGATGTGTTTTATGAATAAAGTAATATGACTAACTTGGTCTGACTTTCCCTGTAAGCTAAAGCACTGGTAACCTAGTAACGTGATTTGAAGTACAGTTCATCATCGTTTGTGTTTAACAATAAATAGCATAACATCCGGAAAATACTAACATTCATGGAAGAATGCGTTAAGTCACCGCCTAGCTGCTAACTAACTGCTAATTAAATGAACTCTCGTCTTAGCTGCCTATAGTTTCCCTACACTCATTTTTCATCACACTTAAAGGAAAAGGTTAGAACAAAACATGAATAATTCCGTTTTTTACGAGAATTTATCAAGGAAACTGACATGTTGAATCAGTAACAAGTTTTTTCTTCTAAAAAATTCTTTGAATGGGTTGAGACTGTTTAAACGCGTCAGGTTCTTCTAACAAACCGTACATTTTAACCACTTTTCAAGTGTTAATTTCATTATCACATATCCCTTCTCTACGTTTCAATTATCAGCCACATGCATTTAATCACACGTAAACGTCTGTCGGATTTTTTATTCTTTCAGATTTTTCTTTGACTAAATTTGAATTCAACTTTATAAAAAACTGGTTCTAATGAGAAGGATGGATCGTGCCTAGCCAGAGAGTTCAGTAAACTGGTCATAGTCGCTGTAAAAAAAACTGCATTCCGTCGTCATCAAAAGCCGTATACTTCCGCACCACCACCTTCTACACATTATAAAATGTAGTCTAGTCACTCCAAAAAAGAATGAGTAAAATTTTTAAATTATAGATGAAGAAAAAATTGTTATGCATACATAGCTGGTGATGACGACGGTGATGATGATCTAACAACAATAAACTATTCTTCTCTAATTTAACAAGCCAAGGTACTGGCACTGACAGACTCCTTTTTAACCCTAATAAAAAACGTTTGCTCCTAGTTTTATTGTTATTACGATGCGACTCTTAAATCAGACCAGAGACCGAAGAAGCTGATCATTATTAGCTAGATAGCTCGTTTTGATACACGCACGCACTTCTTTTTTATGTGTTGTTCCTGCCAAATGATCAACACGATTATTTTTTTCTTTTTTTTCAACAATTTACTACTAGCCTGCGATACGCTGCGCTCTTTTCACAAACCGTTAATCATTCAGAAAAAAAATCGAGGGAATTTATTTATTGTTAAATCATGCCAAATTGTTACGCGAACATCAAAAAGCAACAGCGAAGCGGTACAAAGCACTTACCGTGTGTTTCAAGTAACTTCGCACGTTCTCATCAACTCCTAAAATGAAAGTGCTGATGATGATGATGGAGATATCCAGTACTATGGATTATGTTGTTGTGGGATTTTTGCATGAATGCTTTCTTCGCTGGGATGACTTCACAAGGACGATTATTTTTTTAAGTTGTTTTTTTTTGTCGAAAATGTCGAGGAATTTAAAATAAAAATTGTTGTCGGAAATTTTTAAAGCTAAAAACTCTTGAGTAAGAACTTAACTTACAAACCGTTAAAATATTATAAAAATAGAAGAATGTAGCAATGAGATCCTAGTCGTCATTTACTTTAAAAAAAGAAGCCAATCTAATTTTCGTTTATCACTTTTTTCTACTGATTCAATCTACAAAGTAATGTTTGAATGGGTAAGATCTGAAATGCAATAATTGCGTATTTTTGTAAAAAAAAAATCCACCTGTTTCTTTTACCCTTTTGCTGCACAGTTCGTTTAGATTCATTTCACGATATCGACGGAAGAACCAAAAAAATTAGGTTATTTCAAAGAGTACAGTTAGTGGTTGCATCAAGCACAAATAAATCTTTTTTGTTTTTTCAAACATGCCGGTGGTCACTTTTTTGTTTTCCAAACGTGTAACTTTTTTTTAATAAACAGTTAAACTTTTGAATGTAGAATTGATATTCCAACCTCTGTTGCTCGCGAAACCAACCTTCTTTTTCCGCTGCATATTGAATTATGTAAATTGTATCACAGTAAAAATCTCTAAAACGACAATATTTTACATGTTGTAATCCAAAGTTATTAAAACCGTCTAAAATTGATTTTTAAAGCACTATATAATTCCCATCCATTTAAATTCGGGGAATTCACAATATCAACACACTTTAATTTAAATCACTGGGATTTCCTTAAAAAAGTTCATCTGTCATTCTTTTCCAAGCGAGTTGTCATTTTGGCAGTGTCACCGTGATATGGATATCCTATTTGCGCAGCTTCACTGCACACTCTGCTCAAGTGACAAACAAAAATGAAGAAAAATCACTTAGAACCGCAGCAGCGTCAAAGAAGCATGTCTTTTTTTAGCAGTCCACTTGTTCTTTTCTAAAAAAACATATCATAATAATTAATTATATTACAAAAATAAATATGATGATGTTCGTGGTATGAAACGCTGCAACTGACTGACTACCCAACAAAACTGATCGCCCAAGATTATTGGACATATATACATACTTATTTTTTTACTTCAAACGGGGTAATGCTTACTGCTTACCACGAAGATCATTAGTTTACCTGAACAGCAACACCTTTACTGCAGACCAAAAAGAAGTTACTGCCATACCAACCGTCATCATCCCATCAAGATTTAACTTAACAGTCTTCAGACTCTTCACTGTTTTTGCCTCTTTGCCATCCCTACTTACTTGGTTGAGTGTATTATGTAGTGCCGACAAAACTTTAAACCATATTTTTCGTATTATGTGTGTATTCTTTACTTGTTTTTTTAGACAGAGCCTATAACAAACAGCAGCACAATTTTAACCTAACAAGATAAGGTGTGCGGAGGTTGATTTTTTGAAGCTTTACAATGCAACTTTGCATCAAAAACCAACCAACAAGTAGTTAGTCAGTCTAGTAGGTAAGTAAAGTAACAGCAGCAGAAAGAAGCAGAAATTCAAATTGTTGAGATAGCAAGCGTATATAGTAACAGTAGTTGTAGAAGAAGACCAAGTGGTTGCATTAGCAGTGGTAAAACATAAAATAAAGTAACTAAACTTAAATACAATTTATTTTACTGATATCTTGATGATGATATGGTGGCAGTGGTACATGGCTGTGCTTGTGTGATGGCTAGCGCGTTTTTAATGATATTATAAAACAACGACAAGAGAGGCGAGGTTGTAACAAACGGAGGAGTCTTTTTTTCTTGTAGCATTTATAAAACTGATATACATAATATGAAGAATGAGGATGTTAATATGTTACATGTTATGCATAAAGAACTTAAGTTCTTTTTCAAAAAAAAAACAGTGCCACATATAAATTACATTGCATACCGATAAATAACAGCTGAAGATATAATGATAATGAGAAAAAATGCAAAAATGAGCTTGAAATCTTTCCGTTGTTCAGCAGTTATAATAATATTTGCAGTAAGCACATTACCCATTCACAAAACATGACGTTTACGAAGGGTTGCTGCTGCCTAAATGGTTTTTATGGAAACAAAGAACAACATGACTTTTTTAAACAAAAAAAAGCAAATGCAATTTAATAATTGAAACTAGACCATGCAAAAATGTAAGTTTTAGCATTGTTTCGTATTTGATATTTTGAGAGAGGTGCATATAAGAATGCACGTTGCACATGTGGGGATTTTTTTACGTTTCCATTCTCTAAGAAAAAAACGTTATAGTTACTTTAATGAAAATAAAGCAGGAACATTTAATATACATCATGTGTACATTGTATTGTAGTCCTTTGGAGTGTGTAGTAAACGTAAATAAAATGAAGCTGTGACGATTGCAGCGTTACTTCGAAGGCATGGCATATGAATGCCTTTTGGTCTTCTTTTATTTTATTAAATTGGCGTGGTTTAAAAAATCGCAGTCATCGTGTCTACTACCAACAAACAGACAGAGAGACAAGACAAGATGTTCGTACCTATTGAAAAATATATAGGCACATTGATCGCAAAAATATCTGGTGCAACTATATAGCAATCACCATGACAATTTTAACTTGGAGAGATGAGAACAAAGGGTATAAAGTGATTTAAATTTTTTCTGATGCCTACATGCAACTTCTCAATGCCTTCCTTCCTATTCACCTTCGCAAGAATTAATACAGTTGATATCATTACTGACAATATAGATTCCAATGTTTGTTGTGGGACATTAGGTGGGGGTAGGTAGTACTGGTATTTTTTCTCATTGACAGTATTAAGGTATGTATGTGAGTTTTTCATTCTAAGAGTCAATGTTTTTTGTATGATTTTCTGTCAAAGACGCAATAATCAAAACATTGTTGTGTGTATTGTACCATTGATGTAACATATATGCAACAAAGTGTTGAGTGGTGACTATGTGGATGTTATTTGTGCGTAGATGAAGATAAATCCTTTTAATAAGAATAATAATTCTAAAAATAGGTAATAATGGAAACCTACGAGTTTATTTACTAGCCATTAACTGTTTATTATGTAGCTTCAATATAGTTTATAGAACGTTTGTTGCAAATACTTTAAGCAGAAAAAAAGCCATACGTGGCCTGGGACTTATAAATGTACAGCTTTAATGCTCATTCTGCATTATGTCTTGTGTGATACAAAATATGAATTAAAAAAGAGGAGAAGAGAGTGGCTTCTCATAGAAGTTTTATAGAAGCGTATATTACATTATCGTCATCATTTAGGTTATTTTATATTTGCATAAAAACTTCATAATCAGTAATTGTGTTTGTCATAAGTTTTATCATTTATTTATAATTAACGAAGGTGTATTTAAATGTTAAAACATTTACAAAACATGTAAAATCCAAAACTTGTGGGTAAAGGTAAAGCTATTTTTAGACTGGTAAGACTAGACGCTTTTGAGTATATCAGATTTTGGTGGTTTTGTATTTCATCTAAGAGAGCTGACTTGCAAAGTTTGAAAATATTCTGAAGAGCTTTTCTTGCATTCTCTCGAAAAAAATATTAGTATGAAGTGAGACACTTCAATTTTTTTTGTAAATAATGTGATGGCGATGACTCATAAGCTGAAAATGTTGTTAATGCGTTACATTGTTACGTCTATACATTGGTAATGGTTCTGCTAATATGTTCTTTTTTGTGTAGCAGCGACTGCCCTTATTCGAAGAATGCTTGATTGCCAAGTATTGGTAAACAAATCATTTGAATGAATCAATGATATTGAATATATATTGAACCATCGCCCTAAATAATCTCTTTGCACATTTATGGTCATACCACCATTGCTCTATTACCATTAATTAGCTAATTCTCAAGTCTTAAATCGGGACTGAGGAAATATTATGTCTTTTCGTTTGACTTAAATGATAAAATTTGAAATGAAAATTGCTCGTTTATGCCAGCATGCCTCTAGCAGGGTTAAACTTCACATAAAAATAAAATTTTACTATTTGCCTTTGGGTATTTTTTAAGGTTTTAAGGGACAATGTCATTTCGATCATTGTAATAGCTATAAAATATCAGACAACAGTATAGCATTATCGTAGCATTTTTATGGAACATTTTTTTTTGCATAGGAGAGAAAGGAGACATAATATTAATACCCAAATCCGCAGTATTTCATTCATAACTGCCTGAATAATAGTCACTCAAGAAGATTTATAGTGGTCAAAGGAAGAAATTGGAAAGGGCGAGGTGCTGCATTTTGGTGTCAACCGTACGTACGGCAGTAACAAAATCAGACCATTTCTTGTATTGTAATCCACCCTCAGAAGAAAAAAATCTGTTTGATTTGTGTGCAATATGGAGTGTAAACTTTATACATGCAGAGTCGGTACTCTACCACCACCGCATCGTCAAAGTCATCGTCATCATCACCATATCAAATTGGACAATGTATGTAAAACTTACATTCTTCACAATTTGATGATCTCTACTGGCCTGGCCTGGCACTGGTGGTGGTTGTGAACTTCAATTTAGTTATGAATGGCCATAATAACAATATTGTGCATTCACGTGAAGTATAATGTTTTGATTACTCATAAAATTGTCAGTCAGGATCTAATAAGGTAACAGGACTAATGAAATTTGAGTTTATCACAGTCAACGATCTGACTCCTAAACTGTAATCTGTCAATTTCAAGAGCAAAATAAAGTGAACAACAACCGCTCTTACAAATATTATAGTCCTCACGATAAGAACGATCTACATTCTACATACCTGAGATTAATATAAAGCAAAGTAACAATGCCATATAAAGATTGGCCATATTGCAAAGTGCATGTAATCTGCCACACCACTTACCACTATTATAAGCCAGTTTAAACTTTACATATATAATGTCGATATAAACTGCTACTGGCTATATATTGTTGCGATAATAATGGAACCACACAAAATTGTTATTTTTTGATGCTCATGAATAGCTAAGTAACTAATTGTCTTACAACATTGAACATGGTATTTGTTCTTTTCACATTTATCTACATCGCGATTATGTTATAATCTTGTCAGTTGAAAGAAAAAAAGGAGCAATATGGAATCAGCAGCAGCGTAGCAGCACACAGCGTAAAAATTCAATGACTATATATTATTGTGAGGTAACGGACAGACCAGACGTTCGAAGGATCCTTAAAATTGAACTCCATATTTATTATACCCAAGATTACCTACTTATGTAGAGTAAACAATGTGATTCAATTAATCGCACTATCGCTCATAAAACCTGCTAATTTTATATGCACTTTAATAATCTGTGAGTAGCCCTCATTTCGTTTTTTTTGTCTGTCATATCATGATATTTATTATTCCTCTTTTCTTCTCCCTCTCCATCTCTGCAGAAAATTGTTTGGAGACTTTTTTGTTTTGTGTGTGATGAGAATTCTCTGTTGAATGAAAGAATGCATGCATAATAATAAGCAGTTTGTTAATAAACTGCAATAAACACAGAGCAATCATAGATAACGATTAGCCAACATTTTTTTTGTGAAATGGGCTAACCTATAAATAAATAAATTATAGACTGTTCAGTACTCCTGCTCTGTTACAGTTTTGTTCTAAAATATTGCAGAAGCATGACTTTTGTTATTCTTACTGGTTTTGAACTTTACTTGTAAATAATAATAATAATAACAAACAAGCTTCTCAATTTTCACTATTAATGTTCTTTTCAGAGTTTTGTAGATATCAACTGTGAGAGACTTTTTTTTATGATTATGAGTTTTTCAAAAATATTTACACCATTTATAGCTGTCAGTTTTCAAGACTCCTCAAAAAAGAGATATATTCGTTCGTACAAGAAAAACGTGAGCTTGTTGCATTTGCACTAGTGTTGATTTTTCTTATAAGTATGCACATTTGTCAACGTTTTCTAATTCTAAGTTTAAATGATGAAAATAACATTGCTTTACTTTTTATGGTTCTCCCATCATGGTGTCATCAATTTACGAAAGTTCCGAAGTATTTTCGAATGAGAGGCTAAAGTTAAGATGACGTTGCGTTGTCGTATTTTGAAAATAAATTACAAACAAATCATGATAATAGTTTTGATAGCTCGTATCAGGATGATTTTCATTTAAATACGTAAATTTAACTGTAACAATTAAGCTCTTACACATAAGCATGTAAACTATGTTTTTATTTTACAATTTTAGGACGTTTTAACGGAATATAAACATAATTTGTAGATTTACAAGCCTTTTTTTGTTTTAAACTTGAATAAATTGGTAAATATTTACTTCGACATCATCTCTGTCGTCATTACATAAAAACTGTTACACTATTACTTTATTAACCATTAAAAAATTTCATGTACGTGAAAAGAAATGACGTTGATTAAATGTCTCAACTTGAGATAGGTTTTTATCCTTGCTTTTGTAATTTAATAGCACGACGATCTGTCATTGGATATAATACACTTTACTTGTTATGAGAAAGAAAAGAAAGACGAAAATTATGTTGAATTATTTTTGAGAACGGAGCAGGTGGCAATGGGATAAAACAGGCGTGTGCTCCGGCCGCGCCATGCATGCATGTCATCATTATGATGTGACGAGATGACGAGAGTAAGAATATATGTGTGTATGGAATTCTCTGAGATGAGATAATATTATGTAAAAAAAGAGTAATAGAAAAGCAGCATGGATCGACAGAAAAGAATGTAACAAGGGAAAAATTGGTTGAAGCACTACTTATTTGTTCAAATAGTTGTTTTTGGTTGTCACTGTCACATAAAGAACACAACAATAATGGCAAATACATGCATACTTGTTTTCAAAACTTCATCTTACCCACGCACTATAAAAGTGCATAACAAAGTTTACAAACTAAATGCGGCAGCGCATTTTCGTATATAAGCATGTAATTTATTTTTAAGTTAAGGTTGATTTTTTAAAAATGAAAAGAGTAAAGAAGAAAATAAGGTGGGTCCACGTTAACTGCAAAATCTCTACAGAAAGGGTAGGGACAGGGCATTGTTTATATTTGCAGTTTTTGAAGACTTTGAAATTTACTAATAGTAGAGTCAGAGTCCTTGCGTTGTTGTGCCCGTGTGCGCCGTGCCTCTCATCATACATGTGCTCCCCTTAATAATCTGATACAGATTTTTATTGCTGTACGACTACTGCACTACTGTCGTAATAATCGTCGTAATACTCCTTATCATCATTCATTGTTATTGCAGCTGCTGCTTTACATTGTCGTCATCGTCATCATGATCATCACAACTTCAAAAAAATTGTAATGTTATGCGGGGGCCTTGTCCTTAATACTTTAAATATATCACATGCAGCTCTTTTGAAAAAATGCATCCAGAGTAATCAAAATGATTGTACTGATGATAAAGATTCTAACAATGTTTTTCCGTGGTATGTTTACGGTACGCTTTACACAGATTAACAGTGGCAAAAATGAACACAATTTCCAATGACAACCATTTCATTTAAAAATTGTTTATTCCTATTTTGATCGGGATTACTGTTCAATGAGCATGTATAGTATGTATCTGTCCAAAATTCTAGATACATCCATATAATTTTAGTACGAACAAAAATATTCAAAAGAATCATTCATATGAAAATTGATTTGGATTTGGGTTGTTTTTGGTAAACTTTTTCTTCTTTGTGATGATAACAACCTGTCAACTACTTAAGTAGGGTATCGCGATCGTTTTCATTCTTTTCCGTCAGTTTTTTTACACTGAAATATATAGACATCAAATAAGTTATTTTTTAAAATGATAAAGCTTGTTATTGTTGATGCACAAGGTGATCGTGATAGCGGTACAGGTTGTGTCCTTTCCTTAGAATTTATTTGCAGGCAGCCCATCCATCTTAAATTTTATGCATAATACTGGGATCATGCTCTACCGTTTTCCTTGTTCCTTTCCACCTCGCCTCAACATTTAGCTAAACTATTATAAAAAGCAAGTTCTCTGCTACTTCTGTTTCGTGTTGGAGTGCAAAGTAGACACGTATTTTGTATATTCAGTTTCAAATTGTACTGGCATTAAAATAAATAGTATATTGTTGCATGCGTGAATATCATGTTTTCATGTTCCTTCTGAAAGAATAATGACTACTTGGGGTATTTACATAATATATAATTTAAGCTAAAGGTTAGACACAACAATTAGCCTTTAGGTTGTTTCTGCACGCACATTATCTATCTTTTTCATTTATTGTTGCGCACAAAAGTAATGGATGACCATAGTTCATGGTTAGTAGGTAGAGGTTCTGATGGACATAAAAATATTATCTTTCTTTTCAACTGAACTGCATTCCTGCAAAATTAAACGAAGCCACACAAACAAATAATGACCAATACTATTTTACCTTGGCTTTCTACACACACGATTGAACTATTAAATAGTTTTTTTTCTTTTAAATTTTTCCCTTGTCTTACGTCTTGATTTTTTTACCGCTACAACTACTCCGCCTTCTTCCATATATTTATAATTTAATTTTTGCAATTTACAAAGCAGCGTGTGGGGCTTAAGTAGACTAGAAGTTTTGATTCTTTCAAAATTGTATACCGTCATCATAATGTGCTTCAAATGAAATGGAATTTCATCAAAGTGATCGTACATCTTGATCACTTTATAAACTTATTGTGAATCATTGTCTTGTCGAGTTCTTCAAACAATGGTTTACATTATGATAAGCTGATATACAAAATGTATTGTCTAGATTGTCTTATAATGTTTGCATGCAATGCTCGTATAACAATGATGCGGATGATGACTATGATGATTAACAAAGTTTAAAACAATCATGTCATATGAATTTATATATTTTTTATTGGATGAGGGAATCCCTGTCCATGCTGAATTATGACGATGACTATGACATCAAAATGGATGATGGCACACTGCGTGCGTTGTCGTCACAATTGGTATCTTGGGCAGTAACAATTTGCGTGGTAGTATATTGTAGCTCGTAGCTAGCCAATATTAACAGAGATCCTATCAGTTAAAATAATCGAATTGAGATGTGAAACATTCATAAGCAAAAAATTATATCAGAGAGTAGGATCTGCTTTTAAGTGCTAAGTGGGTTTTTATTTGCGTTTGAACAACATTATAAATGATAGATTAGCGTGAAAGCATTTTAATAAATAGTTTGCTTGTAGTTAGCACTGTCCTGCGAAGTCCAAAATATGGTCATTATATTTGTACGCATGTACGTACACACATACATGCATGCAACATTCATGATTTTGATTACTGATGTAATGATTCATGATATGATTGACGCAAATGCATTTGAATGCAACTCTGTGTAAACAAAGCAACTTTACTCTCTGCTGACCTAATATCCCTTCTCTTGGTTAGTTAAATCCACGCGTCTGCAATTCTTAAAAAGTGGACATGTAGTAAAACTCTTCCTTATTTAGTTCGGTTCTTCTGTCAACAAGATGTACTCACATACATGAGGGAGAGCTTAGCTGGATTATCATAACTATTAATAGAATGGTCTGACAATGAGTTCAACCTTTAAAACAAGGGTCAATGTTAATTATTTTAAACTTTATAACATGATTAGAACAATATATCGTTTTGCCACATGTGTCAGTAATCTTCATTAAAAATCTGTTTTGTGCTGTGTTGAGAGAAACGAAGGAAATTTTGTTCAGACCAAAGCAATGGGGCATTGTGAATCATAATTTTGAATTACAGAACTAAACACTTCCAATTATATTGTACTTGAATCAATGAAAAAAAAACCAAATGTTGTCCTACAGAACGTGTACTATTCTTCCGCATTGTTATAATTTTGTACTAATAGCTCACTTAATTAGCCTGCATGGATAATTAAATTATTGCGCTGGTTTTGTGGTTTTGTCAATGCTGTGGCATCTACAGACGGCAGATGAGGTACATTTTCATCACTGCCCATCAAAGCCAATGCCAATACCAGTATTTCCTTGTTATAAATAGATATTTAGAAAACAAGGTATCATCCGCCATAATTGCAGGCTACTTGTAGTAAAATAAAATTTTCTGTTTGAATGCTAAAAAAACTGGTACATTTTATCTGCTTCAGTTTACTTACATTATCATCTTGGCAAACTTGTCTATGGGTTTTCATTCGGCGACAGACAAAGTGACGCTGTAATTGCAGAAATAACCTTGCAATATGAAATAACAACAATTACACAAAAGACACACTCGACATTATGTCAACTGCATATAAATAATACAAAAATAGTATTTCAGCAAGTTTGGTGGTTACTTAAAAACATTTTCTTGAGAAGAGGCAAACAAAGTATGCTACACATATTCCATTATTGTCATGTCATGAATGATGGTGATGGTGACGACGGTTGACAATAATAATAGCAATTGATGGCCGACGAGAGCTGAACTTGAATTCGTTTTCCACCAACATTCTTCTTCCCTTAAAAATTCGCAATAATGATAGGATTTGGAGTGCTAATGATATGTTCACGAGGGTGAATCAAGGAACTTAAACTCAAAGATTGCTTTTTGAATGCTCATTTACAGCAAAATTCCACACCATTCGAAGGACTCTTACTGCGTTCAAGCTGTGTTTAATATTTGGCGTGTAAAGGTTCCGGTACAATATAATAAACATTATAATGCGTAAGCAGATTTTGCCATAAAAACTTAAAACCGCAAATTAAGCTACCGATAAAGTAGCGCTCACGCCATCATTACAAAGCTATTCTCACACTTATTTATGAGGAGTTCTTTGCCTGTGTAGATTTTAGTGTAATAGATATATCACAGCACATTGTTGTACATCTTTTTAACAATCACTCATATTCTTTAATGAATGCCAGGCAAGCATTTACATATATTGTTCCGAATTAACATTACAGCTACTCATTTTTAATAATAATAAATATGTATTTATTTTTTACTAGATTTAAGCTTAAGATTTTCAATAACGAAAAAATACAAATCATACAAATTTATAACTTGTTCAAAATATAGGCTGTCATTCTTCTTACATGCATGTAAAAATGTCTAAATTGAAATATACACACGATTATTTGGACTTTTGGTTCAAAGGGCTCGAAGCCGTACCATGGTACCAAAATTTTGGTAGTTTGGGCAATGAGTAATGATATTAGATGTATCGAACCAAAAAATTCAAAGTTAATGGGTTTTTTGCTATTGTTGAAAAATTATAGTTTTTTAAATAATAATATAAGGTACGAATACGAACGCAGTAACAAAAAAAATATGTAAAAGAATTACTGCTACTGTAAGATTTTTATTGCTCGTGCTCTTCATTTTCCTTTCATACGCTCTCCGGCTCAGCATACTTTTTAGGGAAGTTACAAAGTCATGAAAACAAACGTAAAATCAGTGAACTAAACGCCTCTTCTCTTAAAAGTAAGTAGTATTGTCTGTATTTTGGTGTATGTATGTTCGATTGTTTTCAGAGATAATTAAAATGATGCATTGAATCTTACCTGTTACGATGACACCTACCACCCACATAGCCACCTCTCTTGAGTTTATTTTGATTCAATACAGAACGATTCTAAAATCTATTTTTCAAGTGTGCAAATCAATGAACCTGTTGCCCCGTTGATAATTGGACCATTTAAAAAGTATGTACACACTTGCTTAATACTGCCATTCATGTTTATTGAGTGATCTAAAACTCAGAATTAAGATATTAAGAAAAGGAGTTAACCTTTTAGTAGATATACATATCTATATCTATTAGTTGTAAACATGGTCAATGCAATCAATTTTCATTTCATCACCTGTCTGCCCTCCTAAAACTAATCCTCTCTTTTTTTTTCTTTGAGGCGTCACTTAAAACACCAGAGGATAGAGAGATGCATAATATATTATGGAGACGCAGTGCATTTATATGTTTCTTTTATTGCGAATGTTTATATTTTAGTTGCATTGCATGCATATATGATATTAGCTTAAGTGAATTGGACTCAGTTTATGCCTTGTAAACGATAAAGATTACGAAAATAATAACTTCATCAAAAGGATTGGATTGCCCTTTTTTCATTGTCGATGATGTCTTTTTTTACTTGTGATTTGGAATGGATTATTTAGACACACACCGAGACGATTAGTTTTTTAAGTTGATTTGTTGGAAAATAATGCAAATACAAAACTAAACGTTAACTGCATTTGGCCTGTCCATTCAAAAGATTAGGATGTGAAACAACAATGCAATTTGCACAAAATTTATGTCTGTGGATGTACTTGAATGAGAGGAATCGTATATATTTTTTGTACTCAATATTAGTCTTTTTACTAAACAGCAAAAAAAATCACTGCGTGCAGGACTAAAGAGTGCATATGAAATGTACACAATTTTCATACGTATTTTGATAAGTAGTATGATAGAATGTTATACAACAAAAATAATCATGCTGGTATGCCGTATGCCACAACTTAAAAAATCCACAAAGATCTCATTTCGCTGCATTGCATTTGCCTTGCCATCATTCATCATCTGTATCAGTTTGCATATTAGTTAAGGCAAAATACAGATAGCTTTCTTACATTAGAAATGTTTAGGAATGCTTTGGCTCACATGAATGAAACAGTTCAGTATCAGAAAATCAAATTGAAACAAAAATATTATTGATGTCGATTGTTTTGTTGGTTATTGTGGTGGTAGTGAAGGATGGGCACGCAGCGCAGTGCGTAGAATTTTCATACGTAACTTACCCAATTACGCATCGTATCGTATCACATAGATAACTTTGATGATACGTGTATAATAAAAGGATCTGCAATGAATTAGCACAAAAATGGATGATGGTGATGATGAAACACTCTATAACCTTTGTTTCCTAACCAACATGTTTTTCTGTTTCTTTACTTTTTTATTTAATCATAATTATCTCCCAATTCCAAGGTGGTTTCCGTGCAATGATCTAATGTTTGAAATGGGTGCAGTGAATTAATAATGATAACAGTAGTGATAATAATAAGTAGGTATGCTATGTTTATGTTATGTAGGCTGTCACTGATAATTGCATCTACTGCACTGCTCTGAATCCTCTAATCATTATGAGTAAGAACATCGTTTTTTTCAACTTATTAGATTTTCTAGTAAATCGTGTACTATTGCCTTTATAAGTAGTTTAAGTTGATTGGTGTGTGTGTTCACTGATTGTAATGGAGTGATATCACTGATGATAAATTGTCACTCGTAGTTCAAGTTAATTTGCTCTCCGCCAAGGAAGCTTACGAAGAAATGTCCAAAATACTACTTGTCTTGTGACAGAATGATGAAAAAACGACTTTAAATTTTTGAGAGCTCTGAGAGTTATGGCTTATTAGTATTTACAAATACCTAATAACTAATTTGGTATTGGGTCGTTATTAATGATGAATGATGAGCATACCGATAAAAATCTTTTCAAAAGATAATTTCTTGAAAAGTTGGTCATGCCACTAAAAAAATTATAGAAGCATAGCTCATAAAGAAATGGAATTTTTGGGTGTGTAGTTTATGATGGCTTTACTTTACTTTATGCATACTTATCCTAAATGGTGATTGGTCAACAAGATATAGTTTTTTTCCAATCAATCTGTGTAGAGCAGGTATGTCGTGCTTGTTGCTCCTACTACTGCAGCTTATTAAAAAATATGATTTATGGAAACAGTTCTCTTGCGTATGCAAACAACATTTCAAAAAAATTTATATCTTTTTAACAAGAAAAATTGGACATTTCCTCAAAAATATGTAAATAATGTTTGCATGATTCCAAATTAAGTATTTTCTCATTTTCCCTTGATTTGTTGCTGTTTCTCTGCAAAAAATAATTCGTACTTACAAATGTTTGTGAATGTTTATTTGCTTTACTTTTTTACATATTCCAATTTGTCAACATCCAAGCCAATAATTTAACTTGATAAATATGCATACATATAGACATGTTATAATACGTTTGACTGGGTTGTGCAACAATTAACATTTCCATAAGTACCCACTACTGTTTTTTGTTATATAAATAAAAGCAGGACACTCATTCATTGGCACGATTAGACATAATTACTACCACTGCAAATTGTTTTCAAATTTTGAAGAAAAAAAAGTTTACAAAAACTTATCGATATCATCATCTGCATCATTTAGTTCAAGCATCAAAAAGTGCATTTCATGCTTCATTCATAAATATGTTTGTAATCTACACTCATAAATATTTTTTTAAGCTAAAAAGTGCATTTATTTTCTGGTTGCTTCTACAAAGTGCAATCAAAGTGTTACTATCGTACTTACTTGTAATTATTGATATTTACCAATCCACTAAACCCAACCCTTTTATGCAACTCCCAAGTAGTAAACATAAATGATTGTGTATATGCAATTCTCAATTTTTTATTCTTATACTTTTACATAGGTATAAACTCTAAGGATGTTAAATGAAAGGTACAATTTTTTTTGTCTTGATGCAATAATGCATATAATAACACATGAATACTTGGTACATTTACGGATGCGAATTGCGAAGATATTTCAACCATGACAAGTTTGCCAGGATGCGACGTCGAGAGAGTGACGCCATTTATATTGTATAGTGTCGTGGAGGAATAAGACGGTATTATAATCAAAGATATACAAGCCAGCTAAATAATACTCTGATTCTATGCACCTGACTTCTTGACGCAGAGTACATCACATAACCCAGCTGCAAAAAATCTGAATACGAAATATTATTAGCTTAACAGGATATTTATTTTAACTGTCCTTAAAAATTGCACCAAGAGAGAAAGAGATTGCACAAATATTTTTGTCGTTTCAATGAGCATTGCAACTAAATCGCAAGAATCTACTACCTCTTCTTGTTACCATGTTTACAATTTTTTATTCAAAGGCGTAAGATCAGAGGAGAGGGTTTTTTCCTTCGCTTACCGCTGAGCCGTCTTTCGTTTTTTGAAACGAATCGATACTACATGGCGTACTGTAAATTACCAAATTGTAAGAGTTATGTGCATGCTTTTGAGAGATAAAGGAACGTTTATTAGCATATTAGCCTATTATTACTATAATCTTAATGACTGTGTTATGTTACTTTTGCTCAATACATAATACCCAGTTTCAACGCTAACATTAAAAAAATTAATTGAAAGATGCTGCGCTTGTACTACTAAAAATGTCTTTATACTAGTTACCTTTCATAAACACGCGTAAATTATGGATTTTCCGTTTTAATCTACATGCATATTTCGGTACCATGAATAAATTAGAATGGTTTTTGGTATCAACATTTTTGTGTTTGAGAGACTTGTACACAGGATGCCTTGTGCGCGATGTCGCCAGAAAATTGAATAAAAAACAATAATCTTAGGTAATTTGAGCAGAACCTCTTTATATGCAAATAAAATGAAATCTTCATTTCCGTAGTTTATAGACTCTCTAATACTAGGTATTACTATGCAAATAACATGTTTAGTAGGACCTGTAAAATTAAGGGTTTCGCGTACTTTTTACCTGTAGTCAAGCTCGTAAAATTTAAAACTCAATTAATGTAATGTACAATTTGGTGAATGCAAGAACACATTAAATATATTATTTGATTGATGACTTTGTGTGCGGCCCGGACTTGTGAACATTTATACTTTTGCGCCGTCTTTTTTATTAATGTAAAAACTTAATGAATGAATGCAACAAGCAATTTGTTTCAAAACATGCATTGATAAATTACAGTTTTGAATACTTTTAAAGTCTATTTCGCTTCTTTTGTTTAAAAATCTTTTATTGAAATTCTCCCGGTTTCACTGGCACTTAAAGTAAAACATTCTAACTAGAGCGATTAGTGATTATTGCAGTGCATTGCATAAATTTAAATGTCGAATTACTTCTAAGCATTTATGTCTGAATGCACGAAAAGTGTCGCAATGTCGCATGGAGTTGATGACAGTAAACATTATAATTACTAAGAGGATACTTTAAGTTGCACTTTTATCTGCCAAGCTCCTGCTGATTAAAATAAAACATTTTACCTGTTTGAGAAAAATTTAAGCCTTATAATTCTAATGTTAGGATATAAATGTTTAAAAATAATAGTATACAATTAGACACGAAGTATTTAACGTAACGTAATCGAAGATTCCCTTTCTTTAGTCCTGGCAACTATATGCGTATGATGGCATGTATGCTACAAATGACAAAGTGACACTGGAAGATGTTCAAGACATTTTAGTACTTAAATCAGTTGTCAATTTAAAATATCTCAATAAAATATTAAATATATGTATTTCAAAGTAAATTTTGAATTTATTGCTTTGTGTTATGGATTTCGATTTCGATAGTTTGTTTTGATTTAAATAATTTTGAATGAATGTTTCATACCTACATGCTTTGCTTACTATTATGCAATTTTTATATTTACTTTTACGTTGCATCGATCATGTAATTTTTAATTAATCATCGTGTACCGTTTTGTACACTATGTAGGTAACAGTAACAACTTTTCCTTGATTATTGTCACTGTTTGTTTGTATGGTATTTTGCAACAGTTAAAAATCAATTTGTCGAATAATTTATCTAAAACGCCTATAAATTTGCATAAAAACATTTATTGTATTGCACCAACTCTCATTCATAAATACGACCCCACACACCAATCAGCATCAGCATCATTGTAACAAATACAATCAAAAGCAATTCACAATTGTTTTAACTGTTAATAGTTTTTGTTGTAAATACGTAAGAGCAATTAATCGATGGTAATTGTTTGTTTCCCATGCACAGGTCATAGGAGATATGCTATTTTGAAACACTTATATTTTTCCGTCTCCGCAATTAGTGAAGCGTCTACTTTTTAAATATGAATTCATACATTTAACCATGATTGCTTCTTTTTATGTAGCTGTCAACTGTAAAGTGTGAATTGTGTATTTTTAGTGCATTCTCACTTATTGCTACATAAATGCGCAAAAAAAAGCTCAATTCAAATCGACGCGTCAAAAAAAAGTTATACTACAACTACAACTGACGTTAAGTGTTAATTCTTATTTATTAATCTGTTGTAGGTTTTTGTTGTTTGTTGGGAAGTTATAGTTGTGTTATTCTGTTTTATTGAGAAGAATACATACATTTATTATACATCCTCTGCTAATCTCTAAATCTCATCTTTCATACTATTATGATTGCTATAACTAGTTTGGTGATCAATGACCATATTTCATCTCTCCGGACATTCCGATTTTGCGATATGGTAGCATTTCATAATTAAAAGCGTTACATCAAAAAAGCCGTGCTATTGCAACAAGGTGAAGAATGTAAAATTACTAAAGAATCGTACTTAATAATTGCAAATGTGCTAATATTTATGAGCACTGAATTGTATTGAAAGCGAACAAACCAAGGTGATGCTGAATGAACAAGGAAGAAATTATAATTAAAAGCGGCGATGATGATTGCTCAGCTCAGTGGTCCGTACTTTTCAAAATATCCTGATTAACTTATGCCGCTGCGCTATATATGTGCATGTACCTATATTCATAATTTTGATTTTGTTAAAACAGTGGCAAAAAATATATAAACGCTTTAATTACTTGCTTGAGATAGTAAACAGGGAGAAAATTTCATCAGCGCTACAATTCGTAATCGTTTCAACTTTCCGACTGATTCCATGTATGATGTACCAATTAATCACCAATTAGCAACACAATTGACAATGGTATTTGCTCTGTTTCGTGATGTTCGTTTTGCTGGCAAAAAAATTACACCTTTAAGTAAACTGAACGGGTTGGGATTTTAAAGAGGATGCAAAATGCAAACCCAGAGACTATACTACTTCAATTCAAACACCCATTACCTTACTTTCATGAAAAATGTTGAGCAATAAACTATCAATTTAATAAGTGGTGGTGGTGGTGGTATAAGGTGCAGCATAAAAAAAGGGAAGAAAAGTAGTGGCTTGGCTTTAGCTACACCAAATTACTATGATGACTAGAATAAAAACTATGTACCGAAAGTGCTTAAGTACGCTCTTCAGCAAACAATAAAAAATTTAATCAAGAAGTGATGTCAATAAAGGATTGTTATCTAATTTCTGATGCAGTTTTCCCCTCTTTTTTGCATATTTTGAATGGGCAGTTTGTTAAGTTGTTTGCATTATATAATTTTCAATTGCATATTGATTATTTCCGTCATAGCTAGGCGGATTTTGCTTACGACACTTAAACGTTAATAAATACTCTGGACTTGTACTTGCATAAAAAACATTTTGCGAAGATAATCATAACAAAATTGTTGTAAAAGGTACTTCAGAAAATAGCCTCCTCTTCTTACTAATTGTTGTATTCAGCTATTTTATCAAATTTCCTTATTTATTGATGAATGCATTACTTAACACGCTTCTCTTTGTGGCGACTACTTCAAAATAAACATGCAATAAGCTCGAGTGATTCTTTTATTAGGTCAGCTAGAAAGTAAAAATTTTACACGATGTGATGGGCAAAGTTAACATCATCTGCATTTAACTCTTAAAACACGGCAGATTAACCTGCAGCTTTTTGTAGGGTATAATATGGTTCATAAAATTCAACGAAAATGCATTTGAAGAAGAACACGTCATGAGTCATGAATATTATGTTTTTTTACAAGTTGCTTGTTTACTCATTTGAGAGAATAAGTCATTAACCAGGGAATCGGTACAGTGATTTCATCTTTTCATTATAACATTTTATTCTGCATATTTCTAAGGGAAATTCATCATTCGTACATGTACATTGAATTCAAATCTCGGACAAGTATAGTGAAAGTTTATAAGTAATTTAATATTCTTGCTAAAATCAAAATTCATCTTATCTTTTTGAGTATGAAGCAAGCTATGTAATAAGTACTCGTGAACATTGAAAAATAGTCGATAAAATGTTGTTACTGAATTCCGATCATAATTGATTTTCTTCCGGTGTCGCAAATGGATGAACAGATATTAACTGACTGTTGAGGAAATTAATGAACTAATTGTTGGACTCAACCTGCAAAACAAAGGTCAAAAAGGAACTGAACTTGGGTACATCAAGACAACGTTTAAAAATAGTACATCCTTGAAAATTCAGATTTTACTTACTCTTAAACTCTTCTACTTTGATTTTTCTGGATTTTGCAAAAAATAATTAAAGGCAAGTCCATTACTTCAACCTGCAATCAAAAAAAATAGAATGACAATGAATATTTTATATCATCATTCGTGAAAAACGATTCATTCGTATACGATTTCTTCACAAAAAAAATCATTGACGGAGGAATAAGAAAAAGAAAAACTACATAAATGTCTAGAAATAGCATATTCTAAATTACCTGTGAACTTCGCTTCTCAACAACCAGAATCATGATTTCTGCTGCGCAGAAACCGTGCTTGATTTACTAAATCAGGTTGCAATAGGATCCCATTAAAGCGCAGTTTTTTCTTTTCTTCACGTCTCCTCTTTTCTTCACGTTTCTTCCGAGCTGCTCGTGTAAGAATGCTCCCGAGTTTTAACTCGTACTTCTTCTTTTGCCCTCGTTTCTTGATTGCCACAATGTTGTTTTGACCTGCAGGTGTCTCCCTCTCGACATCCACTTGAAATCTTACTTTCTTCTTCTGAGCAAGTTGACTGGAATTACCTTTCAGAATTGACTTCAATGGTTGACCTGGATTACCCAAAACTGCCGTAGGTTTCACCGTGCTTTCATTGTACTTTTGCCAGTACACAGCCATCGCTTCTGGTTCAATCATTTCTTCTAATCGAGGCATCTTTATGTTGATGGCGACTAATCCTACAA
>JAQFXM010001813.1:0-28953 GCA_034693345.1 Entomobrya multifasciata
TAATTTTAGGCTACCGAAAATTGAAATTCTGAGATAATATGTGATATTGCTGTGGTATTTGGAAAATATTTGAAACATACATGTGAATCATACAGAAAGTACTTGTAATGCAACGCACATTTCATCAGAAAAACGTCGCACGCGTACTCGTCATAACTAATTGAAGAAAAGGACATCAAATATTATATATTTTAAATTAATTACAATATTAATTAAATTAAGTTTATTTCAACATTCAACGCAAGAATTGCAATCCTTGAACTTCGACAAATTTCATATCCAATGTCGTTACATGAGTAGTATGTTTAAAGCACCACGTTTTTTGAAAAACCGTTTGCACACAAACCACACAATACGAAACCCATCTGCCAAAAATCGTTCCCACAATTCCCACCACTTCTAAAGCTAGTGAAACAATTGCCATCGCAAGACCACAACCCAAAAACACGAACAACACCAAAATATTCCCAGACATATTTGGTTTCGTCGGAGGTACATTTTCATTGCTTGACTTCAAATCTGTTCTGTTAATTAATTTCGGCCACCATTCTAAGATTCCTGAACTCAAAAGCATTGATAACCGACTTTGTAGTGTGCTTGGTACAAGACCTTCATAAGAAAATGCTAAATATGGGTCCGAGTACGATACCACTCCAATATCTGAATGTTTACCTGATTTTCTTAGCATCCTTGCAATTTCTTGTGCTATGTAATTCGGTAACATCCATGCAGTTTTGTTGCAATTGTTCATGTCACGTTTAATAAGCTCATTCTGATTATTCCAAAATCGTTTCTCCAAATCATTATCCCGCTTAATAACATTACTGTCTAACATACCAACTTTTTCAAGTGAATCCAAAAGTTCCACTGGCTCACAAAATATCTTATAAGTGTCATCATGCATTTTTGCATGCTTTAAGTCAATCGGTTTAACCAAATTTCCCCACGTTCTAATTTCCAATATATACCTTGTTTCAGTCTGACCATGTGAGATCCATCTTCCATGTCTCCATAATATATAATTAAAGTTATACCTTTTACTCATTTCATAGCCGTGTTTCCGTTTCCCATATTGATACGAAAACGAGTATATACGACTGTATATTTGAACATAATCCCCAAGAAGGTCATTTATATAATAATACGACAAATGTTGTCTTGGCATAACGACATTATATACATTTTCACTTTTAAATGCATTGCTAATAACTAAGCCCGCTAGCATTGTGCCGCATATAATGAACTTCATCCTCAATAAATTAGTTAAATATGCTGAATATGGATCTCCCTGTTCTAGTAAAACTTTAATTACACTTAACAAGTGTGAGCCAATTGATCTCCACCTTGCGTTTGATAAATACTTAGTTGTGGCGCATAACATTAGCAAGCTTATTACTATAGCAATCCAAACTTCACGTTCAAATACAGCAAAAAACTGGAGAAAGATAAAAGGTTCTAATCCTCTGGATCCGCAACTGATGAAATTTAGTTGTGAAAATTTGTTTTCGATACGTGAATCAAAGTATTCAGTTTCTATTTCTGTCTCAGTTAGATTGTATACACTTTGGAAATATGAAGAAAAATAACTATAATTCTCATTTTTAATTATTGTAGGTTTAACTAAAGTGACGTTTCCAAGTAGGTTTTTATAAACTGAAGCGTAAACTAAACCCAGAACTTCAATTTTATCAGAACTTTTTACTTTAAATCGTCGACGGGTCGTGCGACGAGATTCTAGAGTCATTAGTTCTTCCCTTAGAAAATATATTACTTGACCTCCTAAGCTGAAAAAGTTGCCTGCGTACACAGGCACAAAGCCATAGTGGAAAACATTTTGTTGAATTTTGTATAAAATTTCAATCTTTTGAATGGAGAGTGTGCTAAGTCGCAGCGATTCTTCATGAATCAAGTTTCTGCACTGAATACAGGGAAAAATTACGCTCATGGCTGTAATGTTACAGTTACTATGCCAGGGAGTTTTTGGTCGTGTTTTGCAGGTTACGAAACCTGTAATTAGGACATCAGATCTGATTTTCTGTAACGAGGCATCTGCCACAAATGGATGGTTTTTTCGAACAATCCAATTAATCAGAGGAGCTTGTTCGTAGTCGTTGGCACCACTTTTAAAGTCCATTAGAATATTTATGTTTGGACGTAAACTTGGTAAAAACACAAAATTAAATCCTGATGCTACTCGAAAAATATTCGTATATTTTCCAAGTCGAAATACGTAATCAGGCATAAATAAGTCAATTTGCACCTGACATTGCCAAGATTTTGAGGAAACTGCAAACAGAAATGGGTCTAATCCAACACAGTAACAAGAGTTACGTTCAGAAGAGGAAATTGGTGTAAAATATTTTGACACTGAACAGTTTTTTGACGGCCCATTTAATTTTTCATTAGTTTTGGTCTGGCCAAATATGTTTCCATTTAGTTCTGACACCAGGGTTTTTGGGATCCAAATTAAATCCATGCCACCAGAATTTTGCCATTTCTGTTTACTAAATCTGCGACTTAGGTAGGCTAGTTCAAACATTCTTAGGATAACTGGTATTTCCGATGTCGGTTTTATGTCTACTCCTTCAAAGTTATTGATTACAATAAGGCAGTTGTCATTAGAAAAGTTTTCAATAATCGAAAATAAATTATATACGGATATGGCGAAATGCGGAGTGGATTTTGTAATTTTAAATTCCGTATTATATTGGCCTAATGCATTCTGGGTAAATGAACTCCGTGGACTAGGTAATGCATCGAAGATAAATTTGCTGAGAAATGTTTTTGATTTTATACTACTCAGCAATTTTGAAAAAAACTTTACTTCGACCTTTTGCGTTTTAGAACACATAATCGTTGAAGTAATGCAAGTTATTTCAAAAAGATACAGAAGTATTCGGTACGAATACATTTCAAAAAGATTAGTAAAATAAATGCTCTAGCTGGTTTAAAATTTATGCAGGAATTTTAAATATTATTTTTTAAAGCTGAAGTAAGACAGATATGTGGCGTTCCGCATTCCACTCTATCTCATAATGAAAGAGCGAGGTCCAAGGAAGCTTTAAATTAAATGTGATTAAAAACATAATGGGTTTTTGCAAGTAAATGCGAATGCTAGAAGCTCAAAGAAGCCGAGCAAAGCAAGGGTATGAAAATCTTAAATATGCTTTGGAAAGAATAATTAATGTCGATCAATACTTCGATTATTTCAACAAACATACATGGGTATTTATCCATGTATGTCTTGTGCTTATGCCTGTGTTCATTGCCGAACACATGAATTTTAATATAATATATGGAATATAGAACGAGAAAACTAATTTAGCAAACTTGTGAGAGACATCATTGGGGAAAGATATGGAAAATTTGTGTCAAATCTTCACATTTACTTTGTATTTATGCTTATGGCTGAGATGAGATGAAAGAACTTTTAAAACTTTAAGAAATATTGGCTTTTTAAAATTAAATACATACTTATGCGATTAGAAACACAAACCAAACTTGATTTTAGATATGTTTTACAAACACGTCATAATAACTGGTGTTTTTACTGAACGTCTATCAAGACTGAATTTTCCCATATGGCATGCAGCATACGTCTAAGTAGACAACTTGTTTGTTCCAAAGGCGACGAAGTCTGCATGATAAAATGTTAAGGCACCTTTTTAAATTTTTGCACCTTTTCTTGGTATTAAAAATGGTGATATTGAAGTATCTTTTAATCAGCGGCGTATTTTTAATTAAAAACATGTTTGAATCTAAATCAAGCAACTTGTAATATTTCCAACCTAATGAGTTTTGTAACCATTAACTCATACACAATCATATTTTAAGGCACGATATACATACCTTGGTAATACATTTTGGACAGCAGACTGAAATTATGTCTTTAAACCATCTTTGCTATGTTCCAAGTAGTACGACCATACTTACGTGGCATTTCTATGGCCTACTTCATCGATCCTTGGTATTAATTACCGAAAGTGGAATCTGAACTTACGAAGCGTTAAACATAGTGCTTTCAGTGGGCGAGATAAAAACGTAGTGTCCAATTGTTTAAATAATAGTGCAATAGGCTGAAAATTGACTAAATTGAGTAAAAGACGAAGCTGTAAAAAATATAAAGCTTTTAGATTTCATAAAGGAGAAATTTCCCGACGACTTGGTTGGATTCATCAGTTAAATGACTTTTTTACATATTCGATACGGTTTGTGTGAAGTATTTGACAGTTAGAAATACACCATAAACATTTTCTCGGAAACGTATTAGCTCTGTCATAAATAATATGAGAGTGATTCATTGATTTTTTGGACAATACAATCTCAAGATTTACAAAAACGACGAAAGTTCAGTCTTTACGTTAATTTATTGAGAAATCTAGTGAACCGTTCTACTTTGATTTAATAATTGGCCACGCGAATTATAATAAAATGCAGAAATTTCTGATTTTGCTTATAATGTTTGCTCCAGTGCGGTGCACAATATTCAGAGAGAAAAATGTAAAATATGGCGTTGATAAATTCCAGTATAAGTATAGGTTTTTAAAAGTGAATGCCTTGAATCAAGATGAGTTTACTAATGATTGGGAAGATCATTATGAAGACGCAGACGAATTGATTAAAAATTTAAAAGAACGGTACCAGGTTTCAAATCAACAAAATATTCCTCCGGTTAAGTTACAAACTATTTTCAGTATGCTGAAAGGATTCTTAAGTCAGAACTGTCACCTGGTAGTTGATAACTGGCAAAATGTGGACATAGACCAAATATCTGCTATTCCTGTTGTACTTCGAAACCTGGATTTAGCTTTCAGCCACCGAAAATTGTTTGATGCTAGCGACGAATGGGGATATTTGGAATCATTACTTTTACCAGCACACATTGTCAGTAAAAATATTAGCTATTCCGAATATCATCTTGAACGTGACAAAAAGCATAACTGTTCGATTTCAAGATTTTACTATCCACTAATTGTAAACAGGTTGAATAGTGCATATTGTGTTGATTTAGATCACGAAAGTTTTCTTTTGAAGTCTAGGCCATGGCAATGTGAAATTCAAATGAGTTTGTTGATGCCAGATTATATAATTAAAAATCAAGAATTTCCGGGAGTATTTCGATACAATTATGATTTCACGTTCAATTTTTTGCCAAGTTCGCGACCAGGTATACATATTTTCATTCATTGGAAAAGTATTCAAAGTTTTGACTCATTTGATTTGCTTAACTGGGTTTCAAATGTTAGAAAAGCAGGTTCATTTGTAAGCTTTCAACTAGATTATTCATCTCAAAACATTATAAATATCTATGGGCAAGTAATATGCAATTTGAAAACCAGCACAATGGTCAGTTTGACTTGTTATATATCCGAACTAAATTATATAAATTATTGCATTGATTGTAGTAACCTGATGTTATTGGCATCATTGAAACAACCTATGCTTTCATTTGATAACTTTATGCTTAAGAATATAATTCTTTTGAACACTTTGTGGATTGGAGAATTTAAATGCCATAAAGACCAGAAACAATTTAGTTTATGCGTTCAAATCCCCAAATTTTTCAAAAACGAACCTAAAGCAATAAATGCATCCTTAAAAAATCTCAATAAAATGAAAAACAAGTATTCGGATAATATCCAAATTCTTGCTTTTGCATTTACATCGGTACTCAAACATTTGTTTGGTAACTACACGTTAGATAGAGGACCATTTTATGACCTGTGCCGTCTTAAATGCGATACCTACACACTAACAAGAAATGGTGCAATGCATGAACCCATTTTTAAGAACAAAAATGTAGCTCTCAGCTTTCAAAATAAATTTGGATCACTCCGTTTTGTCAGCTGTGGTTCGAGAGGACTTGACAATTTGAAAGTTGAACAATTTGTGTCAGTTTTTGAAATGAACACGTGGAAATGTCTCTTTACTTTCGCAGTGTTACTTGTTGTTGCAATGAATTTCTTAAGAGGAAGCATATGTCCGTTAAATTCCCTAGACGAAGTGATGTGTCTAATTAGAGTACTACTGGAACAAAGTGATCCGTTTCCAGGAAGATATATTAAATCAGGTCCATTTCGGTACCTCATTAGTGGAACACTTTTGGCAGGACTTGTACTAAGTAATGCTTTTAAAAGTACCAACGTGTATAATATAGTGCTGCCAAAACAACCCTTACCATTCCAGACAATTGACCAACTAATACACCATGGATATACAGTGTACACAAAGTTGGCAAGAATTTCATACCGCATATATTATTTGGAAGATGTACTACTTCCTTCAAAAGTAGTCATTGAAAATTGTTTCGAAGCAGATACACTTTACATACAAACTAGTGAAGGTGAGCATATATTTGCATCTGATACTGAGGTTAGTGTTTACCAAAGTTATATTCCTCTTGAACCCGAACTAACATTTGAAAGAGAACGAAATATGGTGCTTTATTTAGAAAACAACACAAAGCCTCATATTGGATTATACGAAATTATTGTTTACCCGATAAAGATATTACTTCCATTTGTACAAATTGGTTTAATTAACTTGGAAAAATTTGAAAAGTCAATCAAAGCAGTTGAGTTTTGGAAAAAACAAGAACATTTCATTCTGGAGGATTTAAAGAAATGTAACAAAACTGCTTGGCTATTGCCTGACTATCAAGCTCAAGAATTAACACGAATGCTTTACAAATCGAAAAAACACTCCGATGTTGGTGTGAAATCCTACTTTGAATCACAATTTAGTTTATATTTTGAAGGCGCAATGCCTTCTTTTTTAATTCAAAGAAATTCCATGGTTTCTGGCTCGGGTATATTGTATTGGTGGTCGGACTTGATTAACCGGACTGATCTTAAAAGGCAACGAGAAACTGAGCCACCTGAGAAACCTAGAATGTCTGGGAATATTCAGATAATATTTTTGATGTTGGCTTTTGGAATGGCTATTGCACAAGTTTCAATGATACTTGAACTCCATGGGTATATATTTAGAGTTGTTTCTTACTTGTTTGTGTCTGCACCGTGTTGGTTTATACTGAAGTTACGAAATTTGTCACAAGACAAAATACGAACGACTAAAGTAGAAAATTTTTCGTAAAACATAAGTATTTCTTTTGGCTGCAGTACTAATTGACAAGGAATTCAAAATACATTTCAACGTTAACATTGCCTTTATTTGTAATTTCAACAACAAAACTGGTTTCAAACGAGTTTTATTTGGTAACATATGTTCATTACAAAATCTACGGCGTGTAATCTCCATGTTTATATTGTAAATAAATCTATTAGAGTCATTGAAATAGTTTTTCTTTGTTTACCGGTACGTATGTATGCAAATTCTCTGACTAACTATACTTCGACATGTTTTCTGTAAAAATAACACACATATTTGTGAAATTAAATCTACAGTCTAAATCGTACCATGAGTGATTTGAAGACTTAAAGTTGCAGGGGTTTTGTAAGTCGTGCGTAAGTTCAAATATGTAAATGTATAATTTTTTGTAATATTTTGTGGGGTATGGCGAGATCTATAAATTTTTAATTTGCATTTTAATAAAGCAATGTCAATGTCAAGTTTTAATGTCAATGTGTCGGTTACAAACAGTTAACCATCTTTAGGGCATCATGACACAACATTGAACATCGACCAAAATGATGTACATTTCCAATTGTACGAAATATAGCACGTTTAAAGAGCAAATTGACGGGTATAGGAAAGGAATTGGTTTTTAACCTTTAATTGTGTTTCCTACTTTTTATTTTGTGTATTTGAAAGATTCCAAGAAATTTGGGCTTATGGTGTTACAAAACAGATAAAAATACAATTAAAACGCAAATGTCGAAAATTAATACCTTTAAATTTTAATTTAAACATAATATGTTAGTTACATTTGAAATTAGAAAATTTGTTTAAGTTTCCATTTCAGTTTTAGTAATTCGATCGTAAAAACTATTTGACATTGACTTCACTACGACATATATATGTAAGTGACCTTGTTGATGATTAAAGCCCGATCTTGGTCAATAGAAAGGTAGTCATGTGTATTAAAGTTTAATTTAATGTTTGGATGAAGTGCAGAATAAACACTACTATTCAACGTTAAGCCTTTATAGGACATATCAAATAAAATATTGGAAAATTATTATAATTTATTCATGGTCCGAATAACTTTCAAAACTTATCCAGCCGATCATAAAGAAATTACAGTCCTTCTCAACTCTAGCTTCGTTTCACCTAGTATTCCTTAATCATTAATGATTATGAGTTGTAACTTTGGAGCACATGTAAACTCTTGTATGAAGAATGTTTCGCTTCATTCACCAATGAACCAGAAACATTATTTCTGGCCTATATGTTAACACCCAAAACATTTGGTCACAATGTAGTCAATGATAACACTGACGCGTTTTCGTTTAGTTGCCCTGGCATATTCGTAAGATTGTTATTAAAGAATAAGCAGTAATCCTTCAAAACTTATAAAAAATGTTCCTTTTATTTTCATGTTTAATAATCCCAACTGTATTACATGCTTCAGAAAGCATGCAACCAACATTTAATTTTAAAAAGCACTGTTCCTTCCTCGAAATTTTCACTCCTTGCACTGTTCACGTAGTTAGAAGCACATATAAATTGAAAACATACCATCAAGATCTGAACATACTTTGTAAAATAGGGTTTGTGACATTGCAATCAACAAAGACAGCAGCAGATACTAAAACCAATTCGGTAATAAACGTTGAACTGGACAATGGGAATGTTTCGTTGTTATTTGTTCGATATTTTGATTTAAAATATAGGAACGCGTGCACAGCTGAGCTCTACTTTGCAACACTGCTAGACGATTCAGAAGAATTCGCTTCGAAAATAAATTTAAAAATAGAAAATAAGCGTTCCGGTAAAAACTCTTGGCAATACAAATTAAATCAACCAAACTACATACTGCTACCATTTGAGAATAGAGTAATCAAAGTAAAGGAAATGTTCTACACGTCAAATTTTTTGACTCGAGCTACTCTAATGCTTTTTGACGTTTTGCATGGCAGTATTTACTTGGTAAATATTCTCAAAGTTCAAAAAGATAAATGTAACCCTGCAGAATCCTTTAATTTCTGTGTTGTATATGTAGAAAATATTACAAGCCAAATCTCTACCGTTACAACAACCATGGATTTAGATAAATTCACAAAACTGTATTTTTATGAAACCGTGCCACTTACGCAATCTAGTACTTGTCCACTAGAAACAATTAAATTTGACTTGCACATAACCTGGACGACAACATACTGGGAATACTGTGTCAGAGAGTTGGTCAAATCAAAGCTAAACTGCACATCAAACATTTGCTCATTGCAAACAAGTGAAGAAAACTATGTTGTTTTAGATCAGTCGTTTCTTTACGAAATAAATTTTGTCATATCTCACGGAAGTGACTATTTTGGACTTCAATATACCAACTTGTACATTCCAACAAAGAGCCGGAATATTTATGCTTTACTTTCACCCTTCTCAATAGTCGGATGGTCAGTTATAATAGGCAGTTTTTGTGTGGTAGGATGTGCATTAAAAGTGTTTAAAATTGGAGTTAACTCGTTCTATTGGCTATTTTCTGTGGTACTGGAGCAAAGTGATGATCGAAGAGAAGCAATTACTAAAGTCAATGGGGCCATCGTTATGCTTTGGATCTATACCGCTCTTATTTTACGCAACGCATATACATCGAATTTGTATGCTTACATGACATTAGACTATGTACCCACCGATTTACCAAAATCCTTTGTAGACACGTTAAACCGGACCTTGTTTCCTGTATTGTCATCTCCAGCCTCTTTCGCAATTATTCATGATTACCAAGCTCAGGTAAGTTTCCTAGAACCAAACAAAACTAAAATGTACCATTTCCTGCAGTCGGCCTCTATGGAAAAATGGGGAATGGTGAGTTATTCTGAACGACTAAGTGCATTTAAAAATATTCAAAAATTAGAAGACGACGACTACAAAATATGTAATTTGAATACGAGTGGAATACCGGTCACTGAAACTTGCTCCAAATTTGATAAATTTGGACTATTTATTGCAACAGGACCAAATGACGACGCCACAACTTATACGTTCCAATCTATAAAGCTGTTGCTCAAACTGAGTGACCTTCAAATCGAAATTGACGATAACATGGATGATGAACTTTTTTCGCAAGCTAGGTATTTAGTGACTCGGTCAGACAATGTGTACCGTTCGAAATTTGACTACTATATGGGCTTAGTAGTTAGTTCTGGAATTGATTTGTTGCAGAAAAGATACATAGCTGAGATAAATATGCGCAAGTATGTAAGCTTTATGCATACGAATAGCGATATCTTTGCGAATATTAGTGTTAATAATAAAACGTTGTCAAATATTGCTATCAAATGGATGCAAATGAAATGCTTTACGTTTTACTCTAAAGAAAAATGCGATGCGAATTATGATACAAATGTTGAAACTCCAGTCACCTTAATTGATTTATTGGCAGTATGGGTACTCTTTGGTGGACTGATTTCTGTAAATGTTATTGTTCTCATATACGAATTTTTGAGACCCAAATTTTATTGAATTAAACGATCCCACAAATTGTAAGTATTGCGGTAGTTGACCTCAAATAGATTTGACTTCTATTATACATTAATTTGCAATAAATTACTGATTATATTGCAATTTATAAATCATACAAAATTTATTCGAATAAATATCAATAAATGTTTTACACGTTTGTTTGTTTCATGCGTTGAATTGAATGTTTAAAAAACGAATTTGGATAATTACTAGTAGTGGTATAACGTTAATACTTTTTCATAACAATACAAACTGCCCGAACGACTCAGCATTTTTTTTCCTTTTTTAGGCAGAATCAATCCTGAACAAATAATTCGGGTGCGATTGTTTGAACTCTGAACTTTATGTGCATCTTCTAGGTTATGCGTATGCTACCTTAAATTGAAATATCTAAAGTGGTTTGATTACGGTATATGGATGTTACATGAGCTACCTGTAAAAAAAATCTTGATTAAAGAATTTACTGCTCCAAAAAGCTTTAAAAAGGTACTTTTGAAAACTATAAAGTGTAGCTACATTTTTTAGTTCTGTAAAAGCAGCTTGTATTAAATATCTGGCAAAAATTTGATTTTTGCAACAAATTCACAATGACATAAAGCATAAAGAATGAGGAAAACTGACGTTGGTGGAAACTGAACTCAAGTCAAGAATCAAGCAAATGTTTATTGGACATTAAAAATTGTAGATATTTGCGTTAGTTTCTGATATCCAGATGCATCCATAATCCAAAAATCGTAAAAAATCATTCGTTTATCAGTTAACTCGTGTCTTTACCGAAATCCGTTCCTTAAGATTTTAAATTAATGATTCTACTTCGAATACTACCACAAATAGCTTCTATTTGCAATGGTTTTATTTATTCAGAACCAAGTTTTTAATAATTAGGCTTGCGTAGAGTATAATAAAATGAGCGAAATAAATCTTGATTGTATATGAAGGAAAATGTTCGGATTGATTGCAAACGTCAGTGCTTATCGTGGTCTGTCAATGACCAAATTTGCTAAATTTTGGTTTCTAATGTGTGCATTACTTATTGCGTGAAATCTTAAAACTTTTGTCCTTCGTGTGTTCTTGAATAAAATTATTCCCAACTTTTGTACAACCCATTTAGCTGGACGAAAAACTGAGGTATGCAACACTATAATTATGTAATAATGTCCTTCTAAAATCATTGAAACTAGTGCCATAGCCAATCCAATGAGTAGCATGAAAAATAAAATTTGAATATTTCCACTCATTGTCGGTTTTTCAGGTGGCTCATTTTCTTTGCGTCTTATTAAGTCTGTTCTATTGATTAAGTTTGCCCACCAATTTATTATTCCGGAACTTGAAACCATATTAACTCTTTGAATTAAAAAGGTTGGCATTGAACCTTCAAAGTTTAAATTGAACTTGGTTTCAAAATATGAATCAACACCAACATCTGAATGCTCTCCAGACCGGTAAAGCATTCGAGACAATTCTTGTGCTTGATAATCAGGTAAAATCCAAGCTGTTTTGTTGCATCGTCGTAAGTCATCTTCAATAAATAACTCTTGCTTTTTCCAAAAGTCATAAACATCAATTAATTTATCAACAGTGTTCCAGTCTATGAGCTTGATTTGTACAAATGGGCTTAAAATCTTAAGTGGCTCAACAATAATGTCGTACAATCCTAAATGCGGACCAGTATTATCAGCCAAATATTCTAGTGAATCAAGATCCTTTTGAATTAACTCTTGGGGTGCTGTAACAGTGGCAGATTGGTATAAATAAATCTCCGAACTTGATGAAAAAATTTGATGTCCTTCACTAGTATATATATAAAGTACCTTTGGCAAGCTATATTTACCAATAACTGCTTTTGTAGGTAGAAGCACCTTTTCTCCGTATCTCATGACGTAAGAGATTTCAGCTAATTTAGTGTACACATTATACCCATAATCTACTAGTTCATCGATTGTTCCAAATTTCAAAAGCTGCTTAGGCAAAACAATATTATAAACGTTATTACTTTTAAATGCATTACTAAGAACTAAGCCTGCTAAAAGTGTTCCACAAATTAGGAAACGAAATGGCTGAGATTTAATGAATCTTTCAGGAAATGGGTCACCTTGCTCTAAAAGAACTTTGATTAGGCATGTCACTTTGCTTATCACACTTAGAGAACACATGTTTCCTCGTAGCAGATTCATGGTAACCACAAGTAATACCGCGAATATAAACAGCCATTTCCATATGTGTATTTCGAAAACAGACACAAATTGTGCGATTTGCAAATTTTCATGTCCTCTAGAACCACAACTGACAAATCGTAGTGACCCAAATTTATTTTGAAAACTTAGAGCTTCATTTTTGTCATCAAATAGGGACTCTTCCATAGCGCCGATTCTCCGCAATAAATGTGTTTTACATTTTTGAAAGCAGACGTCAACAAATGGTCCAGGCTCAGTGGTGTAGTTACCGAGCATATGTTTAAATACTGACGTAAAAGCAAACGCAAGAAGTTGAATTTTGTCTGAATACTTTCTTTTAATTCTATGAAAATTCTCTAATGGTGCTTTGATTGCGTTATATTCATTTCTTTCAAAGTATGGTATTTGAACACATAGACTTAATTCTTTGTGGCTGTTATGACATTCGAAATTACCTCGCCATAAACTCTTTGCTTGAAATCTGTCATTTTGCGCCAAATATTCAAATGAAAGTAGATTTTGACTCAGCAGTTTTGACATCAATAAGTTTGGACAATCATGACAATAATTTATGTAACTCAGCTCAAAAATGTTACACGTAAGATCAAAAATGTATCTACTTATATTTTCGTTGCATATGACTAGGCCACTTAAATGAACAATATTTTGAGAAGAGTACGCACTTTTTAGTACTTCATATTGACCAGTTTCATCTTGCCTATAATTTGAAATCCAGTCAAGTAAATCAACAGAGTCATGTTCCTGTACACTTTTAAACCCCAAATGCATGTGAACTTTTGGTCGCAAGCTCGGCAATATTTTGAATCTGTCTCCAAACTCATTTATATAATTGTACTGGAATAACCCGGGAAAATTATGATTTTTGAGCAAGTACTCTGGTATTAATAGGCTCACTTGTATTTCACACTGCCAGGGTCTGGATTTCAAAACAAATAGTTCATGAATTAAATCAACGCAAAATGCATCGTTCGTTTTGTCTACAACCATTGGATTGTAAAACTTTGAAATTGGGCAGTTGTGGTTTGTGCCATATTTCAAGTCATATTCAGAAAATTTCCTGCTATCAAAAACATTGTGCATTGGTAATAGCACTGACTCCAAATATTCGGAACTATCATCGCCTTGCGAGAGTTTTCGGTGGATAAGCGCTAGTTCCAGCATTCTAAGCATGTAAGGCATTGCTGTTGTTGGTTTTGTATCAACGTTTTGCCAGTTATCAATAACAAGTAAACAGTTATGCGTATTGAATCCTTCTAATAAAGTGAACAAATTTTGTAAATGAAGTGAAACTACACTTTGCAGTTTGGATATTTGGTAGTTCTCTTTTAAATTCGTTATCATTTCAGATGTGTTTGTTCCAAGGTCATCCAAATCATTTGGAAACTCAGTTGGTTTTGCCAAATCTATTTTTATGAATCTGTAAGTATACTGCAAATTTGTAGTGTTATATATATACCCAGTCTGTCTAAAAATTGTACACTGCACCACCACAAGAACTAAATGTATTATCAATAATGTTCCCATTTTTACGCTGTTGAATCCAGAAGTTTATTTCATGATTTTAAGAATTTTTAGAAGAGGTAATGTGACTCGATTTTAAATATTTGTGAAAATTTAAGATTAACCTGAAAACATGGTTCTTATTTCTTACAGATACTTTTCAAGCATGATAAATTTTTATTGGGTCAGCACTTTGTTAATTATAAAACCGACACTTTAAACCAACCACTAAAATTTATTACTTTAAAATTACAAGTAAACGGTATTTTCTTAGTGTGGTTTTAATTTTTTAATCAACTTAACTAAAAATCTGGATCGATGAAGAAGACAGGTGTCATTCCATGCATTCCATGTAAGAGCTTCCTTTGCTGCTCTGAACGTTGCTCACTCGTTTAGGAAGTGATGATGATAAATGGGAACCCAAGTAATAAAAATCATATCCGTTGATGTAAAGGCACTGCTGCTTACATCTGAGTTGTTTTGAGTTGTTTCAAGTCTTTACGATCGATCTATGCGAGTTGTGAGCTTAAAACCAACCATGCAATATGCAAAGCTCAACAAATTTCGGTGCGTTGTTATCAAAAGTGTTAGGGATACATTCAAACAATTCTAAATAAATGTAAATTTTATGCTTCAGAGTATTTTAAATATCCAGACATTTGATTTCAAGAAATATATTCTTGTATGTAATTTCCAAATGGAGTTCGCTTGAAATCGTAATGCAGTAGCAATGCCAAATATTGTAATACGTCTTTAAGTAAAGTGAACTACTATGTTTAACTTGTGTGTTGGATAAATTGGTTTCGAAAATTTTATTCGGGTACTTGAGAGTTGTAAGTTATATACCAATTATTTCTCCTTTAATAAGTTAAAAAGCTTCTGGATTGATTACGTGCTTTTGCACGTGTTCGTCACATATTCATTACCTTTGAAACCCGTCTGGAAATTAGGTTTATTAATTCACAACTAAATGTATATCAGATAATTTAATTTTTAGTACAATTATATGATATTCTGCGAGATAAGTTTTTATGATAGTTTAATGTTTTGAGAAAAATGTTGAGTTTAGTAGTGTTCAATTTTAATGCTTTAAGCATTACATTCTTCCGAAAAAATGAGATTTTAAAACGTTTGTTTAGTTTTTATTTAAGCATTAAGTTTTCAAGTAGTTCCATAGTTTGTTGCTCATTTCGTTTTGATAATAATACATTTTGCAATATTTTGTTTTATTTATTGTAGGTATGGTTTTTTATATAACGTGATACAAATGCAGCGCGAGCTGTTAGCTTTTTGATTTTTATACAAACACATGATAACAGCAGTTTCATGATCCTTTAGTTGTTTGTCACATACCATAGATTAGGACAGTTTTCAGAAGCATTCAAGTTTTAAGGTAAATTATTTGCTGTTTGGTGAGTAATTTGAACAACCTCGCTATACTGATGATTTTAAAATGTGATTTTGTAACTCATATTCAGGTACCTTTAAGCTCTAGTGAGGCAGTGCAAAAGCAAATAAACTTATATTCCCCGCTGTTCTACTTTAGAATAGACGCCTTATGAAATGGTAAATTTGTTGTTTGCACGTGGTAATTAAATATTCATTGCTGCAATGTAGAAATAATTCATTAGTGGTGCCTTTAAACCCTAAAGAGCGTCCAAACACAATGATTTGTCGTAATATTCTACAATGTGTTTTTGGGTGTAGTCCAGCTCGAACATATTTTTGTGATATTAAAGATTTTAATATTCAACGGTGTTAATATTTAGAATTTTAGTATTAAAAACACTTTTCAAATTTTGAATAAAAATCGCAACTAAATCTATTAATTTTTTTATATTTAGTAGGAACTCTTGTTTGGCTTGAACCGCTGAGCAGTTTTTGATCTATTTGGTAGCGGTATTATATGTTTTGATTAAACATTTCCATAATAAACGAAATTGTATTTATTGTCATTAAGTTGGATAAAGGAATCTGTGCGCCACTTTGACAAAATAATTTACATTACAATTTAAAGATACCGTTCTATCAACATTTCAAAAGAATTTCTAAATTAAACAGCAATATTTAAGCAGAAGTGATAAAAGGCGCACAGCTTACAAGTCTACTGATAATTAACATAATACACTTACCCAAATGAATACAGTCATGGAGTTGTCAAAAGCCAAATCATATTTTAAAGTATTTATCATTATCTACTCAATTTTCGCAATTTGTTGTGATGAATCTACATACGAGCTAAACACAACAATGGTTAATCTATTATCAAGTGAAGGATTTTATTCTGAAAACCCATTTGTAAAAATTTACAACCAAAACACTTTAGACCCTGCGGATTATTTATCGGAACATATTCATGGAACAAGTTTACCAGTGTCGACGATCTTTATAAAAAATTTATACTCAACGCTTGAGCAGTTTGGAAACACGAAATGTTTAATTGTCATCAACAATTTTCTTGGTGTGGAAATCACTATGACTAATCCAGTACCAGTAGTTCTTCGTCAGTTTGGGTTGGCAATTGTAAATGCTTTGGACCACTCGACCAATTATTCAACAAACCAAATCATATGGACCTCAGAAAAATATCTAGGCAAACTTAATGGAATTACAAAGGTGAATGACACAATAACTCATTACTGCCACATTTCTAAACATTTTGCTCATATCTCCTTTGCTGTTCTGTACAATCATGGTTATTGCGTTGCATTGAACTCATATGCATTTTCATCAAATTCAAAACCCTGGTTATGTGAAGTACAAGTAGATTTGTTTATGCCAAAGAAAGGTTTCTTAATTCGAAAACATACCCAAATATTTCGATATTCAACTGCCATTCGCATCACCGCAACTATGCCTAAAATCCACCTTTTGGTGGACTCAGAAAAGACTTTAAACGAATACGATATTGTATCGGTAGTAAATTATATGTCCAGACAATATAAAACAACAGAAAATTTTGATTATGACGGATCTGACTTTGAGCCGGCAACAGATTTCACAATCTTTGGCTACGTTAGCTGTGCTGTAGCTAATAAAAGATCGGTCGTAACTCGTATTTGTCAAATAACTCACTTTGGTATACTATTTCCTTGCATCGACTGTGAAAAGGCTTATTTAGAACATGTAATAAAGGCGGAAAAATTAAGTGTAAAATATATTTTGTTTTTGGATGAATTACACAACAACTTGCCATCTACTATTCACATGGAAAGTCCTTCAATTGCAGGTGACAGGTTGGGGGCCCAAATAACCTTTTTTATGCAAAATGAACAATTTGCAATTCAATTACCACTGAACCATTTTCAGTATATTAAATCAAAATATCCGGATAAAATAAAAGTGCTTGCTTTTGCATATGGTTCCATATTTAAAGAACTTCTTGGAAACGTTACTCGTTTCAAAAACAAGGCTTTAGAAGGAAATGACAAGTTTAGCTACACTCGAATATTTCTACCTTTTGTATACGAAGATCCTTTCAAAGAATATATTAGAATTGAATTTAAATTTGGTCAACTACATATTGTAAGCTGTGGATCAAGAGGAATAGAGCCAATATCAGTTCTTCAAATCGCAACTGTTTTTGAAACTCGTGTTTGGGTAATTTTGTTTGTAATAGTATTGCTTATAATGTTTTCAAACAAACGCCTTACAGGTATATCGTTGCAATCAACCATTCTTAGCATTTTCAAAGTACTTGTCGAACAAAGCGGCCCATTTCCAGAAAAGAATGCAAATTTAGATAAACTCAAATTCATTTCATGTGGCATTCTTCTGTCAGGATTAGTTATTAGCAATGCCTTCAAAAGTGAAAACGTTTACAACATTGTGACTCCGAGACAGCAAATTAGTTATTACAATTTGGACGAACTAGTTGTAGATAGTTTTAAAATATTTTGTAGAATAACAAAGTTGGAATACAGGGAAGATTTTTCGCAAGATTATCAGTGGCAAGGAGAAAAGGATATCTTCATAATTTATAATAACTTTAGTGTATACGGAGGTACCGAAATGTCATCATATTTGTCGTTTATTGACAAACCATTGACACTTGAGGACTTGGAAATTTGTCAAATGCATCATGACACTCCAGAAATACTTAAAGAACCCATGGATCTACTACAGCCTTTAACTCGAAAAGGTATGCTTGATTGGAAAATTCCAAAAGAAAAAGACTCCGTAAAGGCAATCACTACTTTAACCCTGAGGTTTTGGAACAACCAAAACGTATTAATTAAGAATAATATGCAAAAGTGTAACAAAACTGCTTGGGTTGTACCAAATTATTTGGCACAGGACATTTCAAGAAATCTCATTCAATCGGGAAATCATTCTGATGTTGGAACATTTGCTTACACTAATCCTTTTTTGTATCTTAGATTTTATGGTTTATTTCCTTTGTCGTTACTTAGCAGGTTTTCAAAGTTATCTGCTTCAGGGATAGTTGATTGGTGGCCAAATTTCATCAATAGGACGGATTTGAAAAGACTTAAAGAAAAAATGCCACCCGTAAAGCCAAATATGAAAGGACACGCACAAGTGATTTTCATTATTTTAGGGGCTGGACTTTTACTTGCTTTTGGTAGCTTGATAGGTGAAGTAACTGGAAAAGTTTTTAAATGTATTTTAAGACTTTACTACAAGTGTGTTTGGTTTATCAAGAATTACAAAAATGAGCTAAGATTGAAAAGAGGTACAGGATGAATCATAATCTTAACAACATCGATGGAATAAACTAACCTTTTGAGCTTAGGATACCAAAACAGATAGTTTATTGAAGTGTGCAAAGAAAACTGAAATAAATTGGGAAACAAAAAATTGAATTTTTTTAGAACCATGGTGGACTGCGGGTACTAAAAAAAATACTTAGCTATCGATAGAACCTTTAAGAATGACCTGAATTAATTCCAATGGTTTCATGACTATTTTTGTTAGACATTGTTCATGTAACTACAGTTACAATTTTAGAAACATTTGGCATAGCAGTTTTCGTAGTTGGTAATTCCGGTATACATATAATTAGCAATTATCAAACGAACATTTATCGAAATAATGATAGTGTTAAAGATATGTAATTGATGTGAAAGCTTATTAGATTTAAGCCCGTTCATAAAAATTAATTCATACTTCGTCAAGCTAGCAATATTTAGTGACAATTTTATGGGGTAAACGAAGGTGTGCAATCTAATTAATGAGAAATAATCAGAGTAATTCGAACGACAACAAAAGCCAATGAAGAAGTGAAGACTCACGTTTGCCTTTAAAAACCAAACACTAGAATCGAGCATTATTCAATCGTATTAGTAAACTCTTTTGTAAAGAACGAAAACTGGATGTAATACTCGTCGGTTTCGCAAATTTGATATTGTGGATTTATATTTGCCTGTGATTTATATTTGTCTTTGATTTATGTTTTCATCGCAATATGTATGGGTTAAAAATTGCTCCATCTAATATTATTATCAACAACTATTTTGCGGCAGTTTACAACAGAAACGTGGTGATTTTATTATATTAGTCCGGGTATCTTTAAAACAGTCTGCGAGTAGTTAGGTAATTTTTATTGTTAGTTTAGTTCGTACATATCAAAATAAATAATAAATATGTTTATGCTAGATTTAAATCAAGCTCAACCGATTTGTTCCACAATGTCTTTTTTTTCCACAACGTCTATTTTTTCCACAACGTCTATTTTTTCCACAACTTCTATTTTTTCAACGGACTTTATATGAGGCTCCGTTGCAACTTCAGCAAATGTTTTTTCCTGATTATTCAAAAATCCCAAATAGTACAATTAAAATAGTTTCCTACATATTAATTTTTATTTAAACTACAAAATAAGCATTTACCCTTTCAAAAGTTAGTGGAGCAAGTGAAAGTAACCTTGGAATTGCGGCAGGTGCTCCAGACTTTAAAACGGCAGCAAACATGCATCGATTCATAGTTTCAAAATACGCCTTATGATCTGGGCCAAGCAATCTTAAGTAAAATTTTGCTCCAGCTATTGAAGATTTCCTACAAATTCAGCCAACCGAGTAATTATAAATTTATAAATTATGAATGCATTAAGTAATAAACAAAATGTATCATCAACAAATAAATTACCATCTCAGTCGCATCTCCACAGTAAAACTGTTGATTATTATCATTGAATACTTATGCCAAAGTCTTGTGTTTCTTTTGTTAAATAAATTAAAGCAAAATCCATGTACTGCTGTAAACATGTGCCACATTCCATCCAATATGGGATCATACTCCCTATAGTTGAAGTCGTATTCAATCAATGGAGTACATGCATAATTGTGGGGGTTATCGTAGGATATAACCTGTGCAAATTCGATTCATAATTTTTCATTTACGATGGCAATACAAATTTATCTGATAGTTTAGTATTCTAAACATAAATTTTTACCTGATCAGAGCAACTATGACTGTGCCAGTGAATAGGTTCCAATTTTAAACACTTCTCCAGCACATCTTCATAAATTTCTTCTTCGTCCTTTTTTGTCGCATAATCTGGTGTTCCTTTAGGTAGAGTCATATCTCTCAATGTTAAAAATAATCGGAAAAGATCATCAATAAATCCCTTCGGCAATAACTTGGTATCAAGATACTTTTTATTAGTTTCAGCTTTCAATGGAACACCCGCAGGGGCAAAAGATTTGACCGCAGGGTTACTAGCGTAAGGTGTAGCGTTTCTACAAATCCTATCTCTAAAAATCTCCACCGTCATTAACAAAAATTTGTATGTCAAATACTGTGAATGTTTTTCTCCTTCTCCTTTAGTAGCGATATATTCATGGTCCTCTTTATTCACAAATTGCCAGTCAAGAAATATTCTTGCCAATTTTTCGTTTTGATTGTCAACCATTCGATTCACATCATCAGAAACTTCAGTAGAATTCAATTGGACTTTACTGACAAAATTTTCTTTGTACATACAGGCACGATCATATCTCTTAAACTCCCAGTCTAATATAATTGAAGGATCACCCAAATCATGTTCACCCTCATCAAACTCAATCTCTTCAACTCCGGAACCAGTACTTTCATTAAGCATACTCATTTTTCCCGCACCTGCACTTTGTGTCCATAAGAAACCCAAATTTTCCCTTGGTTTATATTGGAAAAAGCTATAAACGTCGGGTTCTACTGGTCGCTCTACTCGTTCAACGCTGAATGGATGTGTGCTAGATTTATTAATAAGCCTATTTTTTCTTCTTGCAGTTTCGTTGTTGCCCATTCGTTCTTTCTGTTTGAGATGGTGTATTTCTTGCCTTTCTTTAGTACCGCCACCACCTCTTATACTGGTACCACCACGAATACCTCCACGGCCTCCATTTCCTCCAAAACCACCGCTACCTTTTCGACCCTTACCACCGGCAAATTTACTACCACCGATTCTAGCGATTCCAGTTCTTTGAATTCCGAAACTGCCTCGAAATCCTCCACGAACTCTGCCACCTCCATTAGCATTATTACTGCTTCCAGCTGCTCCAAGACTTAAACTGGCACTAGCACTTACTTCTGCGCTACGCTTTATGTTATACCAGTTATCTTTTTTCTGTACATTTCTAGGTTTAAGTAGTCGCCCTTTATCTGCTCTAATTATTTTTGATTTTTTCGTTGAATCTAATTTTAAAATAGGTTTAGTTGCGGTTTCAATGGGGGTAGAAGTAGTAGCGTTGTGGTCTGACTCTTCAGATGAAGACGAAGAAGATGACCAGGAGGTATCTGGATCGTGTTCTTTCCCTTTTTCTACTGACTCGCCGTTGTCACTGGTCTTGCCTTTTTCATGAGATGTTTTGTTATGTAACGAATTACCTGCAAAAATAATTACAAATTCAAAAAAAATCTACTTCGTAGTTGACTGCAGTTTTCGAAAGTAGTACCTTTTTTTGCGCTATGTGAGTCTAAACTTTTTTGATCATTCGTTTTTCGGAACTTTCGATCTAATTCAACAACAAATGAGGGATCGGCTATTGAAACTATGTTGTACTTGGATACAGTCCCACTGTTTTGGCAAACAATTGGTTGGATATGAAACTTAACAGTCAATATCACTAGAAGTATTGGGATATTTTTGATCTGTGACTTCATTTTTGCAAAACAGTAAGACAGTCGTGTAACCCACGTATTCTTGGTTTCACTAAGCAGACTTGCCAGCTAAGACTTTACCCTAATTAATTCAATTACAAACGTTGCCACATCCGAATCATAATATAAATTTAAAGTGTCGCAATCATACATTTCGATTAAAAAGCAATAAACTTGCATATTAATATTTAATGCATAATTACTGAATGATTATTTATCGTTTTATTTCGCAATCATTTAAAAAGTGGCTTTGCTGGGAAGCACAATGTGCATGATAAAGCCATAATTATTTTTTTTAAGCTGAACATAAATTAGTACATTTATAATTCTGTTAATTGATTTGTTATTGAAAAATATTGGTTTCGATTAATTTTATTACCGCTTATAAATAACTGAAATGATGATTGTAAAGCTTTCGATCCACTGAAGTTAAAGAAAATGCACTGATACGGAAACTAATGAATTCCACTTTGATTAAGGAACGTGATATCAATTTCATAGAAGGTTTAAATCAAATACTCGCATCTTACACGGCAAATATCATGCCCAATAATTACAAAAAACTAAGACAAGCATTAAAATCACAATAATAATCGTCCGTATTTGAAGTCGTGATGGTATCCTGAAAAAGATTCTGGAAGCGCAAATGAACTCCACATTTAGGCAACCCTACGGGCTTATTTTCATGTTGATGAACCTTATTGTGTAAAAACGGCATATGTTCATTCTGATTTCATAGCAACTCCGAAAAGCTGTCCATTTAAATACATAATCCTGTTCTTAAAGTTCTCCAAATTGAGAGTATTTTTTGGAGTTTGAATCAGATAACAAGTTAAAAATTGGCAAGTTCTTGGCGGATTAACCGCGTCCTGTTATTGATTGGCTGTAAAAGAAGAATGTATTGATGAAAAAATATGGTAATACAAACCTACGAAACTGAACGTCGACATAAGACCAGTTCATGCAGATAAAAGGGCGTAATAAACTAGCATAAAACGACTGCTACTTATTCCGACTTATGTTTAAATGATTACTAGTCTAATAGAATATGGCGACGAATGAGAAGTAAAACTGTCAGGTTTATTGACTTACAAGTAGGTAGAATGCTTTATGCTAGACTAACTATTTTTACTGCGGTTGTTATCGAATGCTAAGTTTTTCAAGCTACGCAATTTTTTTTACTAAATTCTTCAATTTAAAATATTACGATCTGGAAACTCGGCATAACAAGTAGACCCACATTTTCTAATTTCTAATATTTTTGTCCAGTTTCTCGTTTCTGTGAACTATTCAAGCTAAGCTCTTTACTCTCTTACTCGTACTTTATCGTCTAAAGATTAAAAAAGTAAAGCTATGGTCCTGTATGGTAAATTTTTCATCCCAGTTAGCAAAGCCATAAGATAAGAATGATTTATGCATATTCATATAAATGATGTTAAATATTTAATACCTCTTTTTTGAGGTTGAAGTATTCATTTCCATTTTAAGAAATTTGTAAATAGTTTTCCCTAATCATGCTTACAAACAGGATTGCACCAATAATAATTACATAATCAGAAATAATGCAGTGGTACGAATTCTAGCATCAAAATTATCTTGCAAATGTTTCGCTAACACCAATTTAATTTTACACGTCGTCTCCACAGCGATATATTTGCTCGTCGAGATATTACTTGTCGTTAAAAAGTTATTTAAATAAGTTTTAAGTTTACGTGTACAAATTACAGATAGCTTGACGACGTTTTAGTTAAGTGCGGTTGCTATTAACTAAAGAACATTAGGTTATTTTTTCGTGTTATAATTAGGCCTGAACAACTAATTAAAATAGTACGAAATTGCAGGTAAGAAATAAAAATATTAACACTCATCTACTACGATCCTGAAACTTAAGATAAACTTGACAAAATGGAATTCTGCCAAAATATAAGTAGGCATACCTGACCAAAAATAAAGCAATTTTTTCTGTCCGCATGTAATTTTGAAAGACTTTCTGAAAACACAATGTGGTAAACTATTTATTGGTCCATACCCGTATTTTAATGGAATGAAGAATATCATGTGCTCAAATACTTTTTTACTTGAAGTTAACGTATATATGTAAGTTTTTATCGGCAAAACGCATTTGTCTTTCTGATTTACACACCCACTATAAACCACCTAGTTAAAATAATAAAATAGTTTATATTTTGATGCTCACATTATGTACAAGTTAACTGTGATCATGTCAATCAACATAATTAAAAAATTCCGTCTTGTACAGATCTAAAAGTATACAAAAAACTTTACTTGAGTCGAGTTTTTTATATACGTTACATATTCATGGTTTCTTGCAACTTATTTATGCCAACGAAGATAATAATTTCAATTAATCCAAGGTTAAATTCTATTTTTAAGCCATTTATGAGGAAATGTTGGGATCAATATTTAAATTTGAACACTTGTTGGGATCAGCTTATTACGTGGGCATTTGATTATATTTACTTAAGTGAGAATCACAACGATAGTAACATGTAGCATATGAGCTGACAACCGATTTTTCCTGCTATTTATTACAACGTTTGATTTATCTTACTTCTTCAAACAACTGATAAATAGACACAAATATGTGTTGGTTGACCCGCATACTTATATCACGTGATTTCACACATTAATCATCGTTCCAAAGTTGGTTCATAAAAATTAATTCATTTAATAGACTAAAGCCTACTCCATAATTGATGATCACGCTCTGCATACAACCGTTAATATAATCAGTTTAGGTCGTTAACGATAACAACTCAACAATACGCTAGGTTATCACGGTGTTGTTTTGAAATGTTGTGGCTTTAATCTGCTGGTGTTTACTTGAGATAAATCTGTCATGTAATCTCCAACTGACCTCAATAAAGTGAGCTCACACGTTTGTCAACTTACCGTATGTAAAGTTGATGTTTATATGATGTGTTATCAGTATATCGGCAAAGTTATTGTGTAGACAATTATATATCCTGTACATGTTGCTAACGTTCTCATGTTTGTCATGTTCTCCCATTGTCATGTTTTTTAACCTTCTGGATAATCCATCGCACTAAAGAAATACACAAGCAGTATATGGATTTAAGTATTCTACATATGAATCCAAGAAACTCCAAAATCAGAAAAACATTTGCGATTGATATTCCTAAAACTAGTATTTTAAATATTATCTGAATATTCCCTGACATTCTTGGTTTCACCGGCGGCTCATTTTCTCTACGTCTTACAAGATCTGTTCTATTGATTAAATTCGACCACCACTCCAACAATCCCGAGCTATAAATTGCTGAAGTTTTCCGTATTAAGAATGTATCAACTGCGTACTTAAAGTAAAAATTTTAATTTGGCTCAAAATAAGCCTTGACACCAACATCTGAATGGTTTCCTAATTTATGCAGCATTCGTGACATTTGTTGTGCCTGATAAGCAGGCAAAATCCAAGCAGTTTTGTTGCATTTCTTCAAGTCATTCCCAATGAATTGGTTTTGCTTCGCCCAAAAATCCAACTTAGTAATTGAACGCTGGGAATCATGAATACCCATAAAATCGATATCCACAAGTGGTTTCAGTGCATCAAGTGGCTCTGCAATAATGTTGTACACACCTAAATGAGGTCCAGTGTTATTCCATAGGTATAATAATAACGTTTCTTTCAAAATTGATCCCTTGTCACTCTGTGCATAACAATTATCGATCTCAGTTTCACCCCTAACAATTATTTCGTTATATCCTAAGATTTGAAACTCCTTGCTTGTAGATCCAATATGCTCAACAATTCGTGCTCTCGTATGCTGTGGTATTTCGTCCAACATATACACTGAATACCGAATTCCAACTATTTTGGTATACACACTGTATCCATGTTTTACTAATTCTTCGAGTGAACTAAATATTAAAGTTTGTTTGGGTAAAACTATGTTATAAACGTTTGTGCTTTTAAAAGCATTACGAAGAACTAGACCCCCTAAAAGTGTTCCACAGATAAGGAAACGAAAAGGGTGTTGTTTAACGAGTCGTTGCTCAAATGGATCTCCTTGCTCCAGAACCACTTTGATTAAGCACGTCATTTTTCTCAATGAATTCAGAGGGTATATACTTCCTCTCAACAGATTCATTACAAATATAAGTAATACAGCAATACCTAGTATACATTTCCACACATTTGTTTCGAAAATAGATACAAATTGCTCAATTTGTAAATCCTTGAGACCCCTAGAACCACAGCTAACGAAACGCAGTATTCCAAACTTGTTTTTAAAATTTAGAGCAACGTTTCGGTTTTCAAAGTACGAATCATGCACAGAAATTATTTTGCTTAGCAAATACAACTCGCATTTTCTATCACAGATTCCTCTTAAAACTTCTACCCCTCCTGTTGTGAAGTTACCAAGCAAGTGATTTAGTACTGACGCGTAAGCAAATGCAAGTAAACGGATATCACCTTCATATTTCGTTTTAATTTTGTGAATATATTTTAAAGGTGACATAATCGCTTCAGGTTCGTTACGCATAAAATAGGGTATTTGTGAACACAAACTATAGAATTCTCCCACACGGCGGCATTCAAAAGATCCATAGTACAATTGGTTGAAACTGCTTGCGGCCACTGATGAGAAATAGTCCAATGAAACCATATTTGGATCTAATCTTTGCTTAGTGATCAAAGTAGGACATTGTATGCAAAGATTCATGTGTTTTAGTGCTAAAACATTACAAGCTAGCTCAATTGTATTCACTATTTTGTTCTTATTGCATTGGACGTGCGCACTGAGATGTACCAAGTTAAGAGAGGAATAACCCCACTTACGCCAAAACCAATCCACACTTCCAAATGTAAGAAATTCGTTTTTTGAGACCCATTTCAACAAATCTCCTGATTTAAAATCAAATGTAAATTCAACGAACATTTGTATGTGTGGCCGTGAACTTGGCATAAACCTGAATTCAAAATTGTAATTGTGTTGCATAAATCCCGGGAATTTAAACTGCTTAAGATAATTGTCTGGGCATAACATGCACACTTGAATTTCACATTGCCATGGCTTGGACTTCAAAAGAAATTTCCCCTGAAGTAAGTCGGCACAAAAATTGTCGTAACTCATTTTTTGTGTGTTACGGTGGTAGAAACTTGAAACAGGACAATTACGGTACATAATTTTTCTGAAGGTTGCTCTAAAGGTTTGCAGGGAAAAGGTTTTGTTGGGAAAGATTATCGTTGGCTTCAGTACTGGATTCAAATCTAGAAAGCCTTCGCGTTTCCCAATAATATTTTGGTCATAGAGTCCCAATTCAACTTTTCGAAGTATTGAAGGCATTGTCGCTGTTTGTTCAATATTTACACTTTCCCATTTATCGATCACTAGTAGGCAGTGGTTATTTTGAAATCCATTCAATATAGCGTATAAGTTTTCTAATGTCAGTGGGATATGGTTTTGTAGTTGCGGTGTCAGATGTTTTTCTTCAATGCTAGTTTCCGATTGAGGTTTGTTTATTTCACGATGCTGTACTTTATTTGGAATACTTTTAGATTTTTCTCCTTCTATTGTTAAAAAGCTGTTGGAACTATTTTCATTAAACTTTTCTCCGCTGGTTTTGGAAATTGTAAATATGGCAAAAATAAAAAACACAAACAGTAAAGATTCCATGTTGGTTAACTCGAAACTTTTACAATTGATTTCAAGGAACCAAGATTTTTAAGCGGTGTTGCGTTTTTTTAAACAGTTTTGTGCACAAATTATACTTTAAATGATTTTGAAATCATCAGTTCTATTAAAAATTATTGCCTGCTTCATTTAAAAAGCTATGCAACTAATTTAATGACAATTACCCGAAAATACGATTTTTCTTCAGTTGTAAGTTTTTTAGTGTATTTGCAATATTAAAAACAAAACCCGTTGGCAAGCTTTACGGTTTAAGCAACCGTCAAATTTAGTAGAACAACGTTTTTATGTTCCACAAAGTATTAAAAATGTATACGTGGTATTTTTGATTACCGACTGATAAAATTCTGGAAAAAATGCTATGACAAGTTTGTTGGTTATACAATGGCAAAAACATTCAGACACGTAATCAATTTCTTGTAAAACTAATTAAACTTAATGAAACCGATATTTATTAGATAAATTAAAATTCAAACAAATGTGTCTAGCCTTTAATTAATTAAGTTTATATAAGAACCTTACGCGTACAAAACATTACTGGGATTAGCGTTGGAAGTTTGCAAATACCGCCATATTAGATATACCTTCGGCCCAAATTTTTTAACAATTGTATAAACTACACTCAGGGAATATAATCTTAAAGCAGAAATATTTCATCTATAATGAAGTCTTTTTGGTTTGCTATATTGCACCCAAAAAACAATTTGGTACACATGAGTCATATTGTGAGTCAAATATCAAATCAAGTGAAGATTGTTTGGAATGACAAAACTTCTTGTGGAAAATGGACTTATTTTATAGCTAAGCATGACTACGGCGCTTAACTGGGGGAAAATATGTCATCTAAAGAGCGTATTATTGCTGAACAATATCTTTCGTGGAAAAAATAATGATCCAAT
>JAQFXM010001814.1:0-28953 GCA_034693345.1 Entomobrya multifasciata
ACGGGATATGCAAACATATGTTAAATATATTGAATTACTGAGTAATTGGACTGAAGCTATGAACAGTACTGTGGTTTTTATTGGAACGGATTTAGATACAGCGGAGGAAGTGGAAACCGCTGGTTGGTATTCTAGAATTAAAAATTCAAATCAATTTATTACGAAAAGAAAACAAGCTTTGGACTTATCAGTAGCTCAATATACGCCACCTATAGATTCTAAAGGCTTAAGTACTCCTAATGTTCTTCTGGTTACTATACTACCACTGGTTTTCGTTATTTTAATTTCTGTGATGGCTTTTTATTTTGTACGAAAATATTATATAAACGTTAGAATCTCGAATGATGAAATTCATAAATTTTTGCATGGCAATGAAAATTCGACTGATGAGTTTTATAATGCCCCGTATGACAAAGATAGGTATGAAATACCAGAAGGAAGTTTTACAATAGGCGAACCTTTAGATTCTGGTGAGTTTGGTCGAGTTTGTCGCGGCACAATTACCAAAATGGATGATGATGAAATGCTAGTTGCCGTTAAGTTCCCAAATCCAATAAAATTCCATAGAAACATAGTGCAGAGTTTAATGTCTGAAATAAAAGTACTCGCATATTTAGGCAAACATCAGAATATTGTTGAACTATTGGGTGCTAACATAACCAAGTTGAAAAGGGGCAAAGTTTTTATATTTTTAGAGTTTTGTGAACTTGGATCTTTAGAGAAATATTTAAGGAATGTTTTAGGGAACCGATTTAGCGGTCAAAATATGTTGGAGGCTAAGGTGTACAAGGACATGTTTCGATGGTCCACTGAAATTTGTAATGGAATGGGTTATCTTGCTGAACATTCTGTTGTCCATGCTGATCTTGCAACGAGAAACGTTTTACTAAATCAAGACAAGGTGGCCAAACTTTGTGACTTTGGTTTGTCTAAACGAATGTTAAATTACACAAGTTGTGTGGATAGTGGACAAGAACTCTTGCCGTGGAGATGGATGGCTCCGGAGTCATTAACAGGAAATAAATTTAGCGAGAAAAGCGATGCTTGGGCTTTTGGGGTTACACTGTGGGAAATATATTCGTTGGGTGATATTCCGTATCCAGGATTGGGATGGGATATTGGTTTTCCTAAGAAACTTGAAGAAGGTTTCCGTTTACCTGAGCCAAAATACAACGAAAAGGAAATGTATGATTGTGCATTGGTTCACTAATAAGTAATTAATTGCAGGATTTCTGTAATATATTTTGTTTTTTAGGTACATATTGATGAAAAATTGTTGGAGTACAAAACCTGATGAAAGGCCTACGTTTTCTTGCATTTCTACTTTGCTTGAAAAATGGGATGATGGTGGAGGAAAAAATTACGCAACAGTCGTTTAATCTTGAAAATGATAAAATATGTTTTGAATCGTTAGGCTTTTAAAATAATTTATGCTTGTATTTCAATGGTTACATTACTGTAATTTCGTACAATTGGTTAATTTCTGATTTTTTTTTGGTACTGGAGACGCCATGAAAATTATATTTGTAAAGAAATCGAATAATGAAATGAAAATATTTTATAAGGTTTACATTTATGCAGTATGTTCTAAATTTCCAAGTAAGAATAAATCTTAAATCTGTACGAAAACTTGTTCATTGTAGATTTTTTTATTTTTTCCAAGTACATCATTCACTGGTCATTTACCTTTTGAGTATTAATTGGTGAGTTTTGATGCAAACGTTTTGTCAATGTAAATGTCACGCATTCACATTTATGCATGCAGGTCTGAATAAATTCTAAATGTATTTGTAAATGCATTTCGAGAACTAGTACCGTTGTCAAGAGACACTCTTTACAACTTTTTATAGTATTATGCGAGAACAGGTTTCATAGAGGAACGGTTTGATGATTTGTACCGCTTTTCTTGGAAAAGAGAAACATTTTCGAAGAAAACCAGCACTTTGATAGGTAACACAATAAAAAATTATGTACACAAAAATATACATTATTGGAATTTTGTATAAGTATATGTACACTAAAAGTTTATTCAAAACAAAGCGCAGAACTGCTGTTGTGAGAAATAGGTATTTCGTTTGTGTGGTATAAAAACTGAACGCGACTCAGAAAAATTATCAGATTTGAAAACGTTCTCTTTAAAAACGGAGCAAGAAATTCAGTGTTTTAGCACCCTAAAGGTAATGAATTTAAAATTAAAACATTTATTTGCAATAATATCTTATTGGTTTATTGAAAAATCATGGAACATTAATAATTTGGTCCTTCCAGAAAAACAAAAGAAAACAATGGCTAGCATTGGAACTTGGACTAATTGTTTTCTACTTGTCATTTTGATGTCAACACTTTTTTATCCTGCCGATTGCGAATTTACGGGAAAGCTATCATCGAAGGTTGGTGAGAATACCAAAATGAAGATCCTAAATTCGGACTCTGATTTTAGACATAAACGGTCGCCACTTTCGGACGTAAGAGAGCGAAGGGACGGTTGTTACAGATGTGACCGGTGTGATGATGAAGGAGGTTATTGCATTCGTGGCAGTAATCGTTGTTGTGACTAATTTTTAAAACGGTTTTGCAGCTATTATATGGTTATTAATGGCAGTTCTACTGCTATGATGCTACTTTATTCCACATTTTATACGCAAATCGCCATGGAGTTTGTGAAACGTCAAAATTAAAAAAAATTAAAGTCCTTGTGAAATTTAAGTATTTTTAATTTTCAATACATCATGTAAACATACCAAAATCCACAAAGATATGCATAAAAAAGCCGGGTGTACCGGAAAAGGGTAAACTAGAAATGGTCTCTGAATCAGTAAACTAATTACAATTGGTCGAATTAAAATATTGAAAATTTGTCCTTCCAAGAAATCACTTTTTAATATGAGCACTATTTAAAAAAAAGCATTTTACTTTTAGACCATAGTGTCTGGGCAAAGTTTGATGCCTTTATTGTCTTACATCAATTGGTACAATAAATTTTTTCACCCATTTAAATTAGATGTAGCCGTTAATTGGACGTTACTCCAAAACCCTTACGCCCATTTGGAAAATATTGTGGATGCAGGCAAACGACCAGATACACGGACTTTTGTAACCCTATCATCATCAAGTGATCTTATAAGTTTTCATTCTGGAACTTAATACATAACAAGAAATCGTTTTTTTAAAGAATAACTTTGCGAGAGCAAAATTCTTCTTAACGCAAGTGTACCCAAACACTGCTTTAATCTGTCGCATTTTTGGTTGCTGTAAATCATTTTTCGTTCTTTGATTTCCTCTTTAACGACTCAACTACTAATTTTGTAAAGTACAATCTGATTTAAATGCATTCAATTTTATAATACAAAATATTTTTATGATTGAATAAAAATTTCACAAATTTTAGTTACGAATAAAACGGTTCAAAAAACTAATTAGACGGAATGTTTCCCAACAAAACTTCTAGGTCAACTTTAGAATTTTTACAAACACATTCGATTTCTTAAATATCATGGACCTGACATTAAAATAAATCATTTAAAAAAATGCACAGAGATTATTAGGTAATTTACCAGATTATACATGGTCCCCATCCCGTCTTTTCAGTGTGTTACGATTTTACCTACCATTGATTTTAGAAAGAAATTCATTAAAAGCACAGATATTATTAAGTCACATACCAGCCTCGACGTAATCTCCTTACTGTAGTGTATTGGGATTTTACCTGTAATCGGTTCACAATTCATAAACAAACAATTTTGATTCATCAGGTTTTAGAATTCTGCCTAATTGACTGCTTTATTCAGTGTTATTTAAAAAAAAATGTTAACAGAGGCTCTGGAGCGACGCTTGTGAAACTGGTTGCCTCGTGACTTCATACTACTCAGAAAATTGAGACCAGCATTACAGGGAATCGGTAAATGATTTCTTAGTAAATTATGAACCAGTCTTTTCACTGTCTGGTATAGTGCGGGATACTATGGACAAAAAAATATGATACATGTTTTATTTGGCTAATCTTTTTTCTGCTCGAGGTTTTAAAAAAATGAACCCTTATTTAGACTTATTTTACTAGCTCAGGATTTGTTAATAGTTGAATGCATTTATTGAATATGTAAGTGTGGTTTTGTTTGTCTAGTTTAATGCCATTTGTATGCAAACTGAAATGACAATAAATCATTTTACTTTTACAATGAAATGCTTTTGGTGTTGGTATATATGCTTACTGTAAAAGCTTTGAGTTGAACGTATTATCAAATGTTCTTCACAGACAAAATACTGCACAATAATCCTTATGTCTATCGCTTTCACATGCAGGACTGTTTACACGCAAGTTGGCAACTTGAGATTATTACGTTCTGACAGCATTTTTAAGAAGCGTATTTACCCCGATGTATTTGAGAACAAAGCCGCTGTTTATCTACTTTTTAGTTTTGTTTTTGTTATGGATGTGACAAATGTAATATTGGTGTACTTGCAGAAAACTTAGTACAACAAAGTTTGACTTTTAATTAGGCGCAAATTTCAGCCCCATAAGTATGCAGCACAATTTATTTCAGAAATATTCTACGGTTTCCATGTCTACTTGCCTGCTAGACTACGAAAAATAGATCATATGTTAAAAATACAAAATTATCATATGCCTTTCTTGGTATTGATTTATATTTATAAATCCTACTGGTTTGCGTTGACTGCTCGAAGCATCAAAATGAGAGAGCAGATTGCCAGAAAAACTACTTTCATTCTTCAAGACGATCTTTTTGACTTCTTACATGACATACAATGCTACAAGGTTAGTATAACTGTTACATCACACGATAATATTTGGAATAATTCTAAAAACCACTCTGATCAAAGCAGATTAATTCAGTTCAAGTAAAACCATTTTTACAGTTTTTTATTACCGAGATCAATTTAAATATTACAGAGGGGAATTCTTACGAGCCAAGTTAGAAATAACTTGTTGTACGGAGTAGTTGTTCCATTATTTTTAAGATTAAAAATACTATGTGTGCCATAACGAAAACACGTACTGTTTTTTATCACCGTCTGTCTTTACAACCTGTTATCAGAAATGTCGGTATTTATCAGTGCATACCTATATCATGTTTTTTTATCAGAACAGCGTGATTTATCCCAAAACGTTGATGAGACATATGCGGTTTTTTACTAAGAAGTGGGTTCTTGGGTTTTTATGCACATGATTCAACAAAAAATGCCAACGTAATCCTTATTTAACATGAAAACTGGAAAATCCTCACTCCAAAAAACCATTGCAGATTGTGAATCGAAATGAGTGACCACATATCTCAGACGCTACCATAAAATGTCATGACAAGTAAATTTTTACATAAAAATCGTATCCATTGTGCCTCATATGCTAAATTTAAATTTTATTTTACGATAACAACAATAAATACGTTAACATATTATACATTATGCCTAGCTGCATAATATCTTAAACTTTAAGGTTTATTGGGTACTAAAAATAACCATAACATACATCCGAAAAGCCTACGGGTCGCTTCTACATGATATCTTCAAAACAGGGGAATCGATTGACATTATTGTTTTATATAAATTCTTATGGCTTATATGAAAAACATTTGAATTTTGGGCGAAATTAGTCTTTGAGTTTTGGAGTACCGCCCAACTCACGGTTATTAGTATTTTGGATGGGTGAAATGCGTTGTTGTCATGCTAAAAAGTGATGTCTTTAAATGAAAAACTCGTAAAATTTCAATTCAACCAGCAACAAGTACTTAACTGCACAAGTGATCATTTGCCGGCGCAGTAGACATTTTTAGGAATGATTTTTTGGTTTTCTGGTTTATTTACCTCAATTTTCCAGGATTTTTTGAAAAACATAAATGACTTAATTTAAAAGGGTAAATACATTTTGATTTGTTATAAATTGGATAGTAGTTTATGTATCAAATGGGCAACAATGGATATAAATACAATATCGCAGCAACATGGTCTTTTATAACGATTTAATTGCGGTTTTAACAGCAATTTTTTGAGGTATAACTGCACCAGCCGTAATCTTCATCATCATCAGCACACTCTTCACATTTGTAACAGCTGTAGGTGCTGTCCGAAAACGGTGACCGTTTATATCTAAAACCGGAGTTGGACATCTGGGCCTCGATCTTCGTATCCTCTGCCATCTTCGCTGATAACTTTCCCGTAAATTTGCAATTGACATGATAAAAAAGTGTTGCCATTAAAATGACAAGTAGACAAAATTTAGTCCAAGTTCCAGTGCTCGCCATTGTTTTCCTTTTGTTGTTCTACAAAAACAGAATTGCTAATGTTCCATGATACCTTAGTAAAACAATATGGCCTTATTAGAAAACTAATGTTTTAACTTTAAATTTCTTACCTTTGAGGTACCAAAAAACTGAAATTTCTTGCTCCTTTAAAATAGAGAACCTCTTAAACACTGATAACTTTGCTGAGTCAGATCAGTTTTTATACCAGAAGACCAAAATACCTATTCCTGAAAACAACGGTTTCGCACTTTGTTTTGAATTGGCTTCTAGTAAGTATATATTTACATAAAACTCCATTAATGCATTTCTTGTGTATTGAAGTTTTTATTGCGTCACCTATCGAAGTACTGACTTTCTTCGAAAATGCCTCGCTTTTCCAAGAAAAGCAGTACAAAACATCAAACCGTTCCTCAGGGTAACCTGTTCTCGCATTGTACTTTGGTATAACAAAAAGAGTGTCTATTAACAACGGTACTAGGTCTAGAGGTGCATTTACAAATACGTTTAGAATTCATTCACACCTGTATGCATAAATGTGAATGCTGAACATTAACAAAACTTTTGCATAAAAACGCACTAGTTAAAAGCCAAAAGGTAAATGACCAGTGAATGGTTTACCTGGAAAGAATACAATTGTACAATGAAAAGTGGTTCTGGTATTTATGGGTTTGGTGTTAAAAGCCTTGGTATCAAAATGCATCAAGACATAAGTAAGCCGAGTTCTCATGCTCACAACACATATCATTATGACTACTTTCTCAGCAAGGTTATTTATTAGTGGAAGGTTTATAGAATACATAATATTTCTAGCATTAATGAAATTTAACTAGATAAAAACATAAAATAGAAGATCAAATAAACTTGTTCATTAAAAAACATTTAAATACAAGTTGTCTTTGTCATTAGTGTTCTCATAACTTGTCGATGGCTCCCCGCAACAGGAGCTTGTATGACCTAAACTTTCATAATTCTCAATAGCTTTACCGTCAGAAAACCCCTTTTTGGCGATTTGTCGCATGTTTTGATATTCATCAAGTGTTTTCTTAAAAAACAATCGCATTTGTGTAAAATTGGGTCGACCTTTAGGCTCTTCTTCCCAGCATGCAGACATCATTGCATATCTATAAATTTAATATCCAGTCATTTTGTGAAACCCGACCCAAATCAGGTCGTCTCTTTTAAGCCATCTTACATAATTGGTGTGCTGTAATTGGGCCGCCCCATTCTCATTCCATTTGCCAGTCGATTCACAAATTCAACGCTCCATTCTTCATTAGGAAATGGAATGTCTCCTAATGTAAATATTTCATAAAGTGTGGCACCAAATGCCCAAACATCAGAACTTGTCGAAAATGTTAACGTGTTGAGGGATTCTAAAGCCATCCAACGCTAAGGTAGAGGAGTCTTAAAAAATATTGAACGATTGAAAAACTCATTTAAATTTCATAAATGTTTTTACTCCTTCCCAAAAGTCTTTTGCCGAACTACCTTGCTTTTCTTTACATAATTGTTATCCTGGTATAGTTTTTTACTTAATCCAAAGTCAGAAATTTTTACAGTTTTGTCAGCCGTTAAAAGTACGTTCCTCGCAGCCAAATCAGCATGTATAACCTCAAAAAACCAAAAAATTCATAAATGATTGACTTTTTATTAACGTTAAAAGGGTTTTTAACTGCGAGGTACGTACTGACATTGAAGACAAATACTCCATTCCTTTCGCGATTTGGTATGAAAAGTTTAATAAATCTAAAGTGGAGACACGGGCTTCCAGGTTTTCCTCTGCTGAAAGACTTTCACTAAATAACATACATTGGTAAAATGAAAATCCATTTAGTTTCAGCTAATTTAGGTTTAACGAAATGATTTTACAAATGTCAGTTTACAAATCGATTTCATGCTCTTCTGACATCAAGTTTATAAATAAGGGTCTCGCATTTCTCAAATAAACGTTCAAACTTCCAAGCTCACATATGTCAGTAGCAATATAAATGGATCCTTCAAATTTGAAAATTTAATATAAATTGGGAATGTAACTAAGTCGAATTTTAAAACATTTTATTCTTACGTTGTTTAATTGATTCAGTACAAACTCCAATAAGTTCCAATATGTTTTCATGGGCTCCAATATACGCCATTATTTTAATTTCAGAGAGCAAAGTTTTAAAAAGGGTAACATCTGCTGATGTTTTTGATATTTTGATGGCCACGGGTTTATTTGTTGACACAATTTTACCTCGAACCACAAAAGAGAAATGTCCGGAACCTAATATATTTGATTTGGATAAATCTGGAAAAAAGTTAACAAACAAAAATCATGTTTATTCTAAGCACTACGTAAGAGAAACAAAACTTCAATTAATTATCATACCAAACTCAAGGTCTGTATATGCAATTTCATATTCAACCTTGTATGGTAAAAATTCCACAACATCGACATTAGTTCTATTTGTCGGCGTATCAGACAATAGTTCGGGGTTACCACTAAAAAACTCTTCAACTTCGGCATCCGTTAAGTTTCTTACAAGTGCTCTAGCTTTGTTAAACCGTCTCATGTAAATACATAGGATGGCAAGAACTAAAACGAGGATAGTAACAATAACTAACACTGTGACAGTATAGGCTACGACCCAATTTGAAACTGTGTTAGGTAATATTTTCAACTTAAAAGTTCTCTCTACAGAGCCCACCGTATTGCTCGCAACACATTTATACTCTCCAGGAAAACGCTGTTCGTCATAAGATAGTATTGGGAAATCTAAATAATTTTCCCCCTCAGAACCAGAGGTAGTTTTAAGGTCGGTAAATACATCCAATGCTAATTGTGTGCTTTCGGATATGAAATACCATTTGTATTCTGGTTGGGGTTCCCCACGTGCATGACATGCTAAACGTTGATTTTCTTTTCCTTCATAAAACACTACGTCCTCAGGGATCGAATGATTTATCAAACCGTTACTATCCAAGAAGGTTGGTCCAAGCAAATCTGTAAAAAGTACAAATTTTTATGATGAATTTTTGAAAAATAATCTCAGAACATTAAGCTAGAACGAACTTACATTTCGTTTCGAATTCTCTAAAAGTTCTAAGTACACTTGAATCATTCCACCACGGAGCTAAACAATGTATTCGAGTCACATTTATATTCAATTTTATAGCAAGTATTGCAATAACATTAAATTCGTCTATTTTTCTGGGATGGCCTTCGCCAGGAATTGAAATGTTTACAGTATCTCCATTATGACTTAATAAAAAACGGGTCATATCAGCATATTCGATTTCAAAAGACAAACTATCCGCAAATAAATATGCAACTGCCATGCAGAAAAAGGTGTTAGTGCTATTGGTATACAATACAGGGGAAACCTCATCCATTCGTATCAGCTCATTTTCAGAAGCGTCCTTCCAGTTGCTATCTAAACAAATGTCAAATGTTTACATTAGACAATTTACCTTAACGATAACTAAACTTTTAAATGACTTGCATCTCAGAAACTCTAAAGACACAAAAAATTCCCAGCTTCTTGTCAAATTTCCAGGAAGACTACATTGTACCAGTCCATTCAAATGAAAATAAGGCACGATAGCACAATCCCTTCCAGAATTTAATTGTGATACCCAACATCGAATACTTTGATCCAAATAAAACTGTTTCTGATCTTGAAAATTACAATTTGTCGGATTTTGGAGACATTTGGACATGTATTTACAATGCATGGTATTCTGGCACCGCACGGTTTGGATTCGTTTTTCGTTGGATTGTGACAAGCAAAATGCTGCACCTCTAAAATTGTAAAGAACAAGCTCTGGAGGTCTCACAAACTCAAATGACCATTCTTTCACAACTTCATTTCCAACCAAAATATCATCAGAACTCGAAACCACTACACAAATAATTTTCCCCGCTATTTCACCAACCTTACTAAACTTAGTACTAGGTTTTGTGCTTATTTCGACAGTTTTATTATTTGACCTGCTAGATTGTTGAGCAAGCGAGAAATGGTTTTCGTCGTCTAAAATCATTTTTAATGTTTGATGGGATCTTGAAAAACAGTGGAATGTTATTGAGTGATCTGCATACACTCTTATTACGCCATTGGTTTTTGGATAAAACTCGAATTTTGGATTACTGAATTCCAGCAAGGTAGACCTAGCTTGGAACCTTTTAATTGAAGAGTTTTGCTCGCAGAAGTACTCTCCGTTGAATACTGTAGGCGAATAGAATCCTTCTGTAGGGTAATACGTCATGTTTGGATTTCGAACCAATTCTAAGCTTCCCTGTTAAAAAAATAGCATTATGTCAATATTTTAGAAGTTTGGTGTTACCAAAATTAATCATGTAACCAAAAGCTGCACTTGCCAGTATAGATTGTAGTAAATATATATATATATATATATGTTTAAACATACATTTGCAGTTCCAACTTTCAAAATCGGGACCGAAGTAGGATCTTTTGAAAGACATGGCAGAATTGTGGAATCAACTATGGATGAGCTAGTCGGGCTTACCAAAGTACTTTTGTTGTCCCCTAAGACGAATACATAAAGGTCTTCCCGTATTTTGATACTTCCCAATTTTACACAAGATATACGAACGGAAGCACCGAATCCAGTCAAACGTCGTCCATCTAAGAAGAATAACAATACTTTAATCTCAAAGAAATTTCTTGCAATATCGATAACTGGAGGCCGCATTTTAACAATTTCCTCTGGAAATAGGTAACCAGAAAATTCCCATTCTATTGGATAGGGAGCATTGCACCCTATGAAAAGGTCACCACCTTTTTCGGAATAAAGGACAGGTTTACGTAGTAATGGGATGGAAATATTTTTCCATTTTTTCGATAAATTTGTAATGGTCAGCAAAGGAAGAGTGGAGTTTTGGGCTTTCGAAAAATTGACAAATGAACAAAACATGAGTATTTGCAGAAACGTCAATGTAAATCTGTGGGGCGTTTTGATCATCATGGTGGAAACTAATGTTGTGCATGGTCTAAGTGCTTATTTAACAACGAAATATACATCCCATTTGCTTATATAGTTGGGAAACTGGAAAATTATGAATTATGTAACAACATCTAGGAATTAAAATAGGAAACGAATGGACTAAAATATTAAGGAAATAATGGAAGAGAGACAAAACGTGAAGCAATGTAAAAACGTTTGCTTGTCCGTCTGTCTGCCCGTCCGTCCGTCTGTCGCTCTAACTTTGAAACACGTCAACCGATTTACTCGAAACTTGGCATACAGAAACTTCACGTCAAGTACTCCATCGCTAGAGATTTTCAGCTTTTGAGGTCAAACGTCCTCGGGACAGCAGGGTCAAACAAATCACATGTTGACGCATGGACAAAAAATTATTACATATTTCGATGGAGGGGTTAATATGTATCAATTTTTGTCAGGGAACTACAGGTCTAACTTTTCTATTTCGTCAGAAAAATTGGTTAAACTTTATGACTCGACGTACATTGTTCCCATTGCGTGAGGCGAACAAAGAAAAATCGATGAGTATACATTCATCTACGTACTCATTCTCATGACTTGTCATGACTTGTTTTCTGCTAGTTTCTTAAGCAAAGTGGGTCTGACGTAAGTGAACTTTTAAGCGAAATTTGTTTCATTAAAATTAAATTTGGTCTCTGAATAAATTTGTGGTAAATTTTTCCTGAAATGAAACCATTGACCCGGAAACATTGCTTTGAAATGAAACATGTTAACTTTATCATACTGTGCTAAATTTCCGTTGCAAAATGGTTGTTGTGTGTTAAGGAAAACAAGGCAAGGAAATTTAATGTAAGACAAGTGATTGGAGGCCTATCGTAAGCTCTGCCAAAGTATGATATGATTTTTTTTAGTATCCAATAGACCTCAAACCTTAAGATATTTTGCAGCTTTGTAATAAAGTGTACGTTAACCTATTTATTTAACTTCGTATAATAAAATCTAATGGTTTTTATAGGAAGCACAACGGATATATTTCTTGCATAAAAATGTACTCCTCATGATATTGTAAGATTAGGTCTGATATATTTGGTCAACCATTTCGATTCATAATTTTCAGAGGTTTTTTTGGGAGCATTTACCAATTCTCATGCTAAACTTTGGCAACTTTAGCCTTTTGTTGAATCATATGGACAAAAACCCAAAGAAAGATCATCCTGAAAAATGAAGCCCTTTTGCTGGTAATCAGCTTCTCTCATTTTTATGCTTCGAGCTGTCAAAGCAATGACATTTCATTATAACACTAAAATAACCTGTTATCGTTTAAGTTTACACACAAGCAGTGGAGGCTCAGAAGCCGAATTCGGCTTTCTAGGAAGCCGAATTAAGCTTCCAAGAAGCCGAATTAAGCCTTCAAATATAAAATATTTAATAAATCATGTGTAAAATTTAAAAAAAACTTTATTATTTTGTAAAATTAATTGCACACGGTAGAATTTTCTGATTTTCTTACAGGAAGCGTAGAATGCATAGTACTTTATTACTATGTATTCGCAAAGATTCCAAAACCACAGAAAATGAGGAAAATGTACGTTATTCCTATTTTCAAAGGTCGAAAATATAGTTTTAATTATGTTACAAAATTCGAGGTTTTGGAATCTTAGCAAATGCATAGTAATGAAGTATTATGCATTGTACGCTTCCTGTGAAAAAATAAATAAATTCTACCGTGCGCAATTAATTTTACATAAGTATAAAGTTTTTTATTTTTTATACATAATTTATTAAATATTTTAAATTTGGAAGTCGAATTCGGCTTCCTGGAAGCTTAACTCGGCTTCCATTTTTATTAAATATATTGAATTTGGCAGCCAAATTCGGCTTCTGAGCCTCCACTTACAAGTGGCAGTAAATTGGACAAAATAAACCGCCCACTTACACATTCATTCAATGCCTTTATATATTGACAAAACATGTGCTACTAAAATAAGTCTAAATTGGGTTCTTCTATCACAAAAAATATTACTCAAATCAAACATGTTTAATATTATTTTACTAGTCTACAATATCCCACCAGTATACCAGACAGGGTAAAAACTGATTCACAGTTTACTAAGAAAACATGCCACAATTCTGTGTAACGTTTTTACATTTTTCTGAGTAATACGAAGTTTTTATGAAACCAGTTCTCCAGAGCCAAAGTTTGGATGATTTTACATAACAATAAATAAAGCAGTCAAGTTGGTAGTATTCTAAAGGCTGATGAATCAAAATCGTTTGTTTGTGAATTGTAAATCGATTACAGGTGAAATCCCAATACACTACGACAAGGCGACTACGTCAAGGCTGATACATGACCTAACAATCTCTTTGCTTTTTAATACATGTATTTTAACGCATAGTTAATGATATTTGAGAAATACTTGTTGGCACCAAAAAGGTCATTTGAAAACAAAAACAAATTTAGTGGTTTTTCTAACTGTTTCGTTATGAAAACATTTTGCAAAATAAATTAATCCATGTTTTGGTGTTGTTCACCAAATCCTTTTTAATTGAAACTGCTCGTCTGAAAACTAATAAACTTTGTTCAAGAAAATGAGGGCACTAAATTTAAATCCTATCGGCCAAATCATGCATTTTGTTTGAAAAAAGCAAAAATGTTGTTCACAATGTGGTTCAGTAAAGTCTACATAGACCCTAGGTGTCTATATAGACACCTGGGCCTAGACTGCAATGCAAATTGAAATACTTCAATAAATTCTAGGTGAGGTTGGTATTGAATTAGGTTATTATTTAATATATAGTATGATAGTAAATGATAGAATTTGAGTTTGAAGATTTAAAAAAAATCAATAATATAAATGTTGAAATAAATGTTCAATTTGTATAAAAAAATTAATAATGGGAAATATTCAACACGAATTTTTAAGCAACAGCATTAACTAAAATACAATACACTTCTAAAACTTATATATTTAAATACTTAAGGTAACATTACATATTAGACTTGAGTGTATTCATAAAATGGTTCATTTGTAAATGGTCTTGAAATAATTTCGAACTAATGCGAAAAATTATGTGTTTTATAAGTGCATTACTTGTTTAGGCAACAACATGTAAAATTGCGAGAACATAAAAAAGGCGACTATTGCAAACAATGTATTTAAGTGCATGTAAAGTTTTTAATTTTTATATTAAAATAGTTTGAGTAAAAAGTTAGAGCAATAATGAGCAAGGGTGATGCTCCCACAAAATGTACGTAATTTATCCAAACCGTCTGACCCAATTTTTGCCTACCTACTAACACAGTGAAGAAGTTTTGTAAGTGAGGGTGCTGCATTTTCGTCTGGAGAGCATAACTCGAAAATCAACTTTAATAAAATTACGTGTTTTAGGATGTTTTGTCATTCAGTTCCATTTAACAGTCAACCCATGTAACATCAAAAACAGGTTTTTGCTATTTACAATAAGTTCTTATGTTCCTTAAAATTGGGTTTTACAGCTGCCATTTACCGCATGCTTAACAAAAGTTTAATGGGTTTGTTCATGAAAAATCTTGAATTTCACCAGATCTTCAAACTTAATTATGAAAAAAGTTGACATGTAAAGTAAAAAGAGTAATCTCACACATAAGACCCCGAATTAAAAAATCTATACTACAATGGTACTAGTAATATGTAAACTTTCACTAATTCACAGCCCCATTTAACTTATTATACTCGAAACTGACATTTGTTCAACACTAACTTTTTGTTCATGTTAATTTGCATTCAGAAAGATACTTTGTAGACCAATGAAACTTTCAACACAATTTATTTGGTTTAATGAAAAACTTACTTTAAAAAATACGAAGGTTTTCCTGTTTACATTTCAACAGAACAAATGAATGCAAAAGAATGCAATAAACTGAAATGATAAACTCAACGACATTGAAAATAAATTCACATATTAAATTCAATAAACAGCAAAGTATGTTGTACTTCACATGTTTTGTTGCTTTCTTTTGACTTATGTTTTACTTTATCGTTATAAGTAAGTCAGCATTATATCACGCTGGTATAAATTATATCATTAATACCTATTCATGAAAATTCTCAACATTAATTCTTGATATTCATGAGCTTGCATTCACTGATCTTCTCCATTCTACCCTGAGGAAACTCCTGGGTTAAAAGTTGTTCTGCATTATTTGTGGATTTTATTCTTTCGTTGTGTTTTTATCATGTTTGGTTTGTTACATAGCGATGCATAGCATACCATGCGTGTTGATGCTAGATTTTTCGCCATTCGTTTTTAGCACCCCACCTTTTTTACTTCAATCTCTTTTAAAACGAAGTTACTGAAATCTGTAAGAATCGGGTTATAAAGGTAAGAGGATAGTGAACTTTGTATAAAAATATTTCAAGCAACATCTGCTACAAAAACTCGAAGAAACCAAATCATCAGTCAGAAAATTTTGTCGAGTTGGCAGTCAGTGTGTTGCAGGTCAGCAGCATCTAAACTTGTGCTTTTACTGAGGAGACACACAAACACATCAATTGATTCTGACTGTAATATGTTTTAGTGTGAGAATTGGTAAATATTTGTCAAATATATACCTATGTTGATAATTGCTGAAAATTTATAGAAATAAATAGTTTGGTGAAAGTGATGGTGTAAAATGTTTGTAAATATAATACTGATCGGGTTGTATTTCATTGTTGATGGTAAAAATTACAATGAATAATATATTTGCAATTAAATAATGTAACTTTTATTCAGATGTAGGAGTTTTTTAAATCATTTAATTTTATCGATTATTTACATTTTAGGGTGAATAGCAACAAAACATTTAGTACAACAAGGGAGTGTTTTTAAAAAGTTCGCTATAATTAAATACTCAGGTAATTGAAGTTAAAAGAAAACTGTGCGGTATGTTCTAATACGTGGTTATTTTTACGAAAAATTAGCTTTCAAAAACGATAATTTTGTTCTAACTGGGATTTCAGATATCAATATGACAGTTTTCATACTTGGACGGAAACAGCGATACAGAAAGCAGCAGGGAGTAATGATTATTTTTGAAATGGTGGAAACTGGATTGGACAGGGAAAATGCGACAAGCCGACAAGGAATTTAATTGAAAATAAAATTTCAATGGAAACTCCATAACAAAAGTAGAAGAAATTTATTGGATATTATATGATTAACTTCTCTTAATTTTTGAAAAAATAAGGCTTCTAAGTGCAAAAAGTGGGTATTTCGAGTACAATATAAGTATGACATTAGATATTTGGTACCTAAATACTAGGAATACTAAGATAGTGTCTGGGTGAAAGAACAATTATTTCAAAGATGGATTACCAAAAACGTGTCGCTACAAACGTAATTTATCGTTAAATTAAGTATGCTGTTAAGGAAATTTAATGTTATGATGGTGATAGGGTTACGTTGAAGACATTTTATGATGACTTGGTCTAAAATAAGTTTCCATCTCATCTTCATATAATCACAAAACCCGCAAATCAATGACATTACAAAGTACTTACCAAAATGTAGAAGGAAACATCAAAAATAATGAGAAATGTTAGAAGTAAGTTATTAAATTTTTGCCCAAACAGTAGTATTTAGAAGGTTATATTATAAAACTAGATTTTTTAAATCATGCACAAATATTCAGTTTACTGCTAATTTGTGAATAAATTAACAGTTAGCACTCTGCAGTAATGTTCACTGTAGTGTTTAAAACTTAATGAGGTTTCATAGTTTGGGGAACACAGAGGCGTAGCTTTTATGATGTAATAAGCCGTAAATGACATTAAATGTAATAATTTCATAAATACAATCAATCCAAAATTCGCAACGAAGTTTTAGTCATGCATAAAATGAGCAAAACTTCAAAGTGATTTTTTCTCTCCTTTGCTCAAAATTCGGAATTGGTGCTTCGGGTCTTTTGGGATTAGTCCAGAAGTCGTCAAACTTCCGCTTGTCTGTATACATGCATTCCACGAATACAGTTGAAATCAAAAAATTTGTACTGCTCTATTATAATGAGTTAATGACTAAAATTTCGATACTGGCTTTCCAAACATGGAAAGTTCAAGTTTTAATAAAGCTTAAAATGTAAGTCAATTGCCTGAAAGCTAAAACATAAAATATTAATGTCAGATGTTCATAAAAATGCGCAACTTGTATTTTTTATTTTATAATTTGATGGACTAAATGGAAAACGATCAAATTTTTATACAGTATATTAAATGGTATTTTTTAAATTTACTATTGATCAGCAAAAAATCGCGTCAAAGTTTCTCCGAATTTAAATTTGTAATCAAGTCACAGTTTTTAAAAGGCTAGCAAACAATACAAATATATTCAAAAGTATAAAATCATAGATGCATAAGCCTACTCGAATTGATTGGCTATTTTTGGAAACTAGTAATTTGTCTTTATAAAACAGAATTTTAAAACCGAAATAAAAAAATTCCATTGTGTGTATAGTAGAGTAATTGACATTTTTTAAAACGTGAAGGTGTAACTTTTTATCAGTGAATGGGTTACTTTCTGGCTTAAAACTTAAATAACCTAATAATAGCATTTTGTTCAACAATTATATTTCTCCGTGAACAGTGGTAGAGGACGAGTTTACGTTTGCTTATACTTAAGTTAGAATCCTTTGTTTTTTCAATTTGGAAATTTCAGTGTAGCGCCACGTGTCTATTTAGACACGTCAGCCGGTTTTAGTTAAATGTTAAGCACAAAAGTGGCTAATTAATTTTTTTAATCTAAGAATGATCTGCAAAAATAGCTTGATTTTCTGGTATAAAGTTCAAAAAAATTGTTTGTTAATTTTTGAGGCATTGAATTTTAACAAAAATTGAATTTTAAATTACGTAATAAAAAATGCAATAAATAAATTAAATAAATGTATTTTTTAGATTTTTTCACAAACAATCTAGGTTTTACTGTGCTTCAAGATACTTGAGTAAAAAGACAATACATTGAGTCATGTATCATGACCTTTACTACTTAGCCACCTAATGGAGCAGTCCCAGTATGTTGTTCCCAGAATCTGGGTGATTTGTTCTTATGTACAGGTTGCAAAAAAGGATTCCTTGTTTACTTTCTTCAGTTGGAACTAAACGTTTATTTAAAAGATGTTTCCAGGAAACTTTTACGTACAGAAATACCAATATGTTTTTGTCCGATTGAAGTAAGTAGAGTATTTTATTTTTTTAAAGATCAAATGTTGGCTTAAAACTTTGCCTTTAACAAAATACAAAAATAGGAAGGTATTACCTTGAATTGTGGCGCTTTTTCCCGAATAAAAATAGTGTCAGTAAAGTATATATACAAAACTAGTAATGTAGCTTTGAAGTCAGGAAACTATCGTACTTTACTTATTTACTTTTGATTTTCATGACAAATTTTGCTTCTAAGTTTAATGCCAAATTTTGTAAAAGATGATTCTCCAGATAGTTGACAAATCGATTAAATAAAGTTTTATACTTATACAAAAATACGAATTAAATTTCTTTTCTAAAAGTTTCGGAATGATATTGTGTAGTTATGAACCTGGTTGTTTCAAATCATTATGTGAAATGGCGTTCATTTTTAGTTCTATTTGGTAGGGTAAAAAATTTATGTGCATTTGAAATGATATAAACATACACATAGTTATAAGTAAGCTGGAAGCAATGAACTGTTGTTGGATTCACAACAATTTACAATGAAGTTTGGTGGTAGTGGTATGGAGACAAATTAAGCTGCAAAAACACGATTGTAAAAAATACCTCTACTTATTTTAAGGTGTTTCTCTAAAATCTATTTCTTACTGCATTATTAAAGTAAAGTAAATTAATTAAGCAACTCGATTTCATGTTTTGTGATAAAATGTTTTTGTCCTGAGTTTACCAAGAGTTGTTTTAGCCTTTTATTTCAATGTGTATATCAAGTTAACAGTAACAGAATTAGAGTAATTGAAATATGTATGTAGGAAAGGAAAGAAAATATGAAAGAAACAAATCAACTCCATTCTACACGTTGTCAGGTAATTTGTAAATGCAAATAAAATTTACTGCTTCGTGTTACCTAAGTTTCTTTTTTAATTAATATTGTTATTTTTTGGTTGGCAGTGAAGTATTAAACATGAAAAAGGTTTGCAGTAGAGGTCACAGCCTGGTGAAAACTTTATGCTTTATTTAGCAATTCAATATTTAGTAATTTTGGTAACCAGAGACAACAATAAGATTCATTTATTTGCTTTTTCAAGCTTTAAAACATGAACGAGCTATTTAATCTTGTTTGAAAAAATTAAACATTGATTCATACATTAATAGATTAGATCATATGTGCTTACAACATGCGTCAAACAAGCCACAACTTTAATAAAATATTTTTAGATGACTTCATTGTTTACTTGAAAGATTTTGACGGAAAATACAGAATAATTGAAAAAAGCTGTTGTCCCTGATATGTATGCAGCTGTTTCTATATTTTACCTCAATAAATATATTTTATCGTATAGATTACAAAGTAAATTTGTAAATGATTTGCTTAAACATAATACGATACCTATACCAACTGTACTTACGTGTCCAAATAGACATTTTTTCTAGTATGTATTTAGCCTTGTAGCGTGTCTACATAAACACGTGATACTAGACTTCATAAGGCATGCATTTTATTTTACTTTGTTTCCTAAGAAGACATTCACTTGAATCAGCAAAACATCAGTATAGAAAGAAACTGAAATCTACCTATTTACCTTTAAAGCCAAAAGCTACAAAGAGAGATGATGAAAAAAACCTGTAGCATTTCACTTGCTTTGCTGTTCATATTACTATACTGATGGTTTTTTGTTATGCTGCATATTATCCAACAATAAAAGTTTGCTTGCTTCTTTGCTCGGATTTATTTATGCTCTTTAACCAAAAAAAATACGCAAGCAAAAAAGTTGTTTTAACCAGGGTCATTCACGCTTCATATTTTAAAATTTATGTTAAATGTTTTCATGTCACTAAAACATGTTTTTAGAATTTTACCGTGTTGTTTATGAGAAGAGATACAAATTATCGTTTTAAATAAATTCGTTGATGCCATGTGGTATGAAGGAACCCATTTCATCTTAGTCACCTGTTGAGCAGAAAAACCTAGCAACAAAATTTTGTCGAGTTGGCAATGGCTTCAATGTCAATCTTGCAGATTTGTGAACAAGAAAGTGTTTTTTACATAGCAACTTATAATAATTGTCCAAAGTTCAACTGCATTTTTTTTTAAATGAGGACTAGTGCATCATTATTTAACTAAAATACTTGTAACCATGCTGGGAAAAATAAAGAACTCTTGTAAGTGACGAAGTGCTCTATAATTTAAATGTGACGGACAATTTTTCGGGAATATGGAACGACCACCAAAGAAAATAGTAAGAATTTTTATGTAGAGTAATCATAAAATGTGTTCAATTTATTTATTCATAAGGAAAACAGGCATTGATTTAAATAATGCTTACGTTGGAAATGATTGTTTTTTAATAAATTTAGAGGTGTTCAGTCGCTACAAAAATGGAAAAAAACAATTGGAGTGAATTGATACGAGATGAAGACAATTGGAGTGAATTGATACGAGATGAAGACAATTGTCGTGTAGTTTAATTTTGGGCCATTATTGAGACTAATCAGTGTGAGTAAAACATGATTTTCGATTAAAAATATTTATTGTTATTATTATACTTCTTTTTTCTATAAACAAGTTTTAAGTGATAATTCTTCATTTTTTGTTTAAGACACCAAAACTGATGTACTAATGGCACACTGTAATTAATATTGGAATGAAGTCCATAAATATAACTGCTTTGGGTTCTTGTGCTCCATTGTGCCAGTTTTCCAGTAAATTAATTCAGCTACATCTAAAGCAGTCGCATTATTGATAAAATTGTACTTGGAATCTTTATTTCCATTCATTGGAAATCGGAGTTAACTGTGTGGGTTCGGATTTAACCTTTATTTTGTCATCTGTTGGTCCAGCATCGGAAATCATAGGAATATAAGAATCTACATCAACCAATTTAGATACTATCTAAATAGAAAACCTATTTAGATAGTATCGTTGAACATTTGTCTGTTTTGCTCAAATTGTAGAGTCACATGATGAACCTCGATAATAAAATAAGTTTAGGTTCATGTAATAACGATACAGTTGTCGTCGCATTTTTTAAACACGACAGTAAAGCAAAAGTTAATTTTTGAATTTTCGCGGTTTAAGGGTTTTTTTGCTCATTTTTTGTGTTTAGTAAATTTATTTGAGTCGTGCTTGGTTGCACCCAAAAAAATTACATTAATATTTAAATGAGAGTTAAATTTATGCATCGTATTACAATTCTGATGCAAATTATTACAAAAAGTTATAGTACAGTTATCTTCAATATTGTAATTGTAATGTACATTGTAGTACCTGTAATTTTAAATTTCAAATTCTGCTAGAATATCTTGTATCAAATTTTTCCTTCCTTGTTTTTTTTAACTGTTACCTTCGTTCCATACTGAAGGAAAAATTTGAACTGAACTCAATGTCGTGAGGTATACGTCACTTTGTTAACGGGTAATACATGTTTATAATAGGTTTTCGTGCCTTTCATTTATTTATATACAGCCGAATACGATGATATACATAGTTTGTGATTTTAAATATGGGTAACTTTTCATCAACAATATCATTTCGATGTTGAAATGATCATGAATTTTGTCGAATTACAAAAAGGAAACCGAGACGTTTGTATATTTATTACGTCTAGTTGGCCATTAGGGTAATGTAGTCTTCTTTTTAGGAGCCAATCAGCTCCGTGATATTTATTAAAATTGCGTAGAAAAGTATCTGTGCAAAAATATCAAGAACATATTTAAAATTTAAATATAATAAAAATATAAAAATACGTTTAGTCCCGAATATCGAAATTAATCGTCGCGATGTAGATCCCATGCTGCTTAATTTCGTTTTGATGAAAACGATGACCTGGGCATTAGACAAATGGAGACAAAATAGTTTTGTTGAAGAGGAAAGGAAGGGCTTTAAAATATTTTTTCTGATTAAAAAGGTAGTTGCAAATAAGACAAAATTACATACAAATAGTTGAAAATGTATCGGAAAATATAATTGGCTAATTTTTAATGTGAAGAAATTAGTGTCCATTTCAATTTACCTTGAGTTAGTTGGTAAGCTTTATGTAACAATTACATAAATTGTTAAATGCTTAAATGATCAATTTAAGATTTTATAGGAAGAAGGTTATTAATTATGAAAAGGTTTGTTGCTTAACAATGTGTACCATAACATGCGTTACGCAATTTGTTACGCGAATCGTTACTTGTTTTAAATAAAATGCATTGGAAAAATGCATGTATGATACTCTTCAATCGCCAAGTTCAAATGTACGCACCATATTGCTCAATCAAATGAAAACACACACACCGTAATAAACTATCATTGGAAAAAAATTGTAAATAAAGTAACATTCAATTCTTACTTTGTTTTGTTTATAATATGCTTGATTACTTATTACAATTTTCTAACTGTTTAATGTTTTGGCCACGGTTTCTTAGAAGTACTTCTGAATTGGTTTGACAATGGTATACTTTGGGTGTTTTTACATGCCTCTGAATACCGAGCTGCATCAGTTAAAATTTAAATTTTATTTCAGTATTTTGTAAAGAAGTGTAATCATAAGTTATTTTACAGGGTTAGTTGCGTACTATGTCAGCAATATATTTTAGTATTTATTTGGTGGCGTAATATTTAACGTTTTGGTTCACAACGAATTTTTTAAAATTGTTGGTTCGTTAAAGCATCTTTTTTAGTAAAATGTGACCTAAGTTGTCGGTAAAAATTCATTATTTTGATAAACAGAGCAGATTATGACTTGCAGCTAAAATTAGTAAACAATGTCGACTTTTGAGCTTAATTATAATTATAATTGAAACAAAACTTTAGCAAGGCTAGCATTCGTTTGACTGTGTTCCCTTCCATTGTGATTTACCAGCCTAATCTATTTTATGAAACGGTAAAGGAAGTGTTGCTCATTATATTACTTATTATGATTGTAAAAATTTATGATAGGTGACACCGGTTTTTATAAATACTGGTTATTACTTGACCATTTAAATCGTTGTTACATTTAATAATTATGTAGCAATTAGCAATCATTATTGTAGACAATGTTTTTCATTATTATTATTACATATGATTTTATTACAGAAAGAAGTGAAATAGAAATTTTAATTTTAATGGTTATGGATTGTGTTTAAAAAATGATTTGGTTTGTAATGTTTGACAAACTATCTTATGAATGTGTTGGGAATATTTTTATTTTATTGACTACAGATTAACAAATAGAACTCCAGTTTATGTACCCGTAAGATGTTTTATTATAAGTATTAAATGTACAATACTTATCGTGTTTAGAAAATGTGTAAACTTAAAATTCTGTAATTCAATAAAGTAAAACTAAGTAATTCAAATTGCAACCTGTTTTGATTTTCTCTTACGATTCTATGTGCACGCAAAACTTTATTTGAAACAAAACGATTTTATTACCCACGTAATACAAAACATCTTCATCATGTTGAAGTGTCGGATATTTCAGAAGATTTAATTATTTAATTCGAGGGTAAGTTATATTTAATTTAAGTTTATTGTTATTTCAGGTAAGTAAAATGCAGAAGTTTTTCTTTCATTTTCATAAAACAAGGCATTCAGTTTGGTCTTTTTTCGTTTGTGAACATCTATGCAAACAGGTCTGATATAAGGGAAGATTCATTCACCATGTTCCTACTATTTATCTTCACAGTCATAGTTTCTTTTGCAATCGGTTACAATATATAAAGTGTTTTTCATCCTTTCTGAACTGATATTTCTTGTGGAGGTTCCCTTATCAGTGGTCATCATATTTCTCTCGAATTTTCTTTAGCATGAAAATCTGCACCTTCGTTATGAAAAGACACCATTCAGATGGATACATCGTTTTCCTTCTTCAAAAGCTAGCACAAACCCGTTAAACTTACCTGTTTGCTTTTTATCGCTCAAGGCAATAAAAGTAAGGAATGCCGAAACCCAAAACATTTTTCACTTTGTAATGATCTGCCTGCCTTTTTATAATAACAAACATCATGCTATATCACTATAGAATCAGTTCTATTCCCCAAAATATATGTGATCTTCCGAAAAATTCTGTCTCATCTCTACAACAACATAAGTAAAGTATAAGTACATCTTTTAAAGTGGGAATGTTCATACTTTGTTTCCAAATTCCTGATATCCGTGGTAAAATAACAAGTTAAGTTCTTTTAAAAGTATACTGCTGCGGTAAAAATATTACATGACTTGAATAATATTTTTGAGGACATGTAGTATGAAGACTCCCAACTGGTTTTGGTCACCTGTTGATCAAAACACAGCAAAAAAATATTGTCGTGTTTGCAGCAGCAAAACTCTGAACATTTTTAAGAATTTATTGAAATAAATTAAATATTGGGATATGTCAACTGAAAAATCTAGAATTGGTGTAACCATATTTTTTCATTTTTAGTGAGTGGGTTTGTGATTGTGTGAAGAATTTTTTGAAAAACGAAATGAAACACTTTTTTCAAATCACTTTTCTTTACGGTACAGACCTATCTGGTAGTGAAGCATTTATCAATTTTGTAAAAAACATTAGAGTGACCCGCAATTGTAAGTCAGACTCAGACTACTATTAAAACTATATTAATAACCCTAAATTGACCTATTTTGTGATGTACACAAAGCACAAAGCTTTTGAGTTATTAAAAATGTTGCTTCATGAAATAATTTTTAAAGGTTCCAAATCAAGGGGAATTTGTAAAAACGACAACTGATAAACGTGCGGTTTACTTTTTACAATAGGTAGTAAAATCATCTTTTAAATACCACCATAAATTTAACGTTAGGATAATTAACTTTTGACGTAAGTAGGCAATGTTGGACATTTAACAGCAAATAAATACGCGTAATTTTCTCTCCTTTAGGCACCACACACCATAAATCTTGGACAAATATTATCAAAAGGACTACAGGAGAGGAAAATATTATGGTACTTTGTCGTGACTTGGGAGTTTTCAGCTATGAAGGAACATAATATCGAAACATTGTGTCATTCAACCCTCTTCATTGTGGAAACCACTTCAACCTACTGGAAATGGAAGAGACGAGTTTCGGAACATTGTATGAATCACATTTTTTTATTTTTGGTGTATTAAATATTATTATTAAAATAAGGGTAGTGTAGTAAAAATGTAAGAAAACTGAATTAGATTGAAGTATTTTTAAATGAGCAAAGAAACATGAAAAAAATTGAAATTGTATGATTTAAGTAGTTCCAAATTGTCAGGCTTAAAAATCGATGGAAGTTCTATAAGATCACCAAAAAGTTTTAATATGTTAGCAAGTACAGAAATTGTAACATATTTCACACTGTATCTTGAAATTTATTACGAAACCAGGTATTTTAAATTTAAGTTCCGTTTAAAAAAAGTTAAAAAGAGCCCATTTTTAAATGTGACGTTTTAAAAAGCAGGAGAGCATGTCTCTGATACAATTTTGGAATGGAAGCTTAAGGGTAATAATTACGTGTTATAACAGCAAAGATATTTCAATGATATTTTGCATTATCAGTGAAGTGGACTGATTTAGCTAGTCAGTTTCCAATATAAGCACATAATAATACACTCATGTGGAATATTTGAAATGCATAAATTTTGGAACATATATCAAGCATATGCGTACGTAACTGATGAATATATTATTTTTCAAGTTATTTGTTCTTCCTTCAATTTTAACATGACAAATTGGAACAATCTTCAAAATGGAAAAAGTTAGAAAACGAAAAGAAAAGGGCAAACATATATTTTCTTATGGAAATAAACAACGAGTTCTCTTAATATTTGTAGATTTGGGCTTAAAGTTTGTTTACACTTACAAATCCACATACTTCATAGCTATGCTCTACTTTATAATAATTAAGAAATCGTCTGTTTTATTTGTTGTAAGCTTCGTAATAGTGTTGCTTTGTTTTAGTTTGATGAAGCTTAAATAGAATGAATGTCCTAGGTTTTAACGATAAAATACGAGTAATTTTGACAGCTTTTTATTGCTACGGGTGATGTTATATAATGTCAACATTATGCCTGGAAAGTATAAATTTACTCAAATCAGTTCACTATTCATTGGATGAAAAAGTCCGAAATGAAAGATAAATTATAAAATATGGTTGTAATTCCGTATGATTCTTCATCCGGATTTCTAATGTAAAGAAACGGGATTCTTAAAGTAATCACTTTATTCTAAAAATTAGGTCAGAATATTGACCTGTACCCAATGTTCGTGGGAGAAAATGTGAAGCATTATATTAAAAGATGATTCAAAAAACTTTTCGGAGCATATTTCAAAAGCACTGTTCATAAAAATTCGATGATTCATTAATCTGCAATGATGAATCTGTTTTCCTACGTAATCACATCCGGATAAAGTTTTAACGATATTTAGGGTCACAATTGAGGTCCTATCATGAGGTTTGGCATTTTGATTATATGCATTCTTCACAAGAATTGATAAAGTCGCAGGATAAGGCTCCCCCAACAAGGGAAAAACAATGAATAGTCGTATTGTAAAAATTAAGAAATATTTTTTTGTTATAAACGAAGTAAAATAGAGAAGTGTGGATGGTTAGAAAGAGATCTCACAACTCGATATCTTGTCCATGAGTTTTGTGGGAGATAAGATGATGTCACTAAGGCCAAAGAAATTAAGAAATGGAAAACAGGTTTAAGTTATATTATTGTGTTGTGTAAGAACACATTATCTCATAGTGTACAGGGAAACTAAAGGACTGCCAAATCACTAGAGTTGCATGCATTCAATGATATTATACATGATACGGAAAAATCCTACATAAAAGCCTATACGAGCGTATATACGTAAATACTATCATAAGTTATTGTATTACGCATATTGTATTGCACGTTATCTTACATCATTCCGAAAAAGTTGAAAATAAGGTTTTTTTATATTACTAATTCAATTTTGTTCCATATGAAGAATTTTTAGTTCAACTTATGTTGAGGAATACATTAATAAATTAACATAGGAATCGGTCGATTCTCCTGCTTTTCCATTGAAGTTCTCTAGTTTACCAGAAGCATTAAAAAGTGAGCAGCTGTTGAACTGGATAAAATATTGAAATGCTTGTAAGCATCGAATTTTTTTTAGCCTATATTAAAATTTGCATTTGGTTCCCATGTCAACTATTAAAAGGTCTTGTTCGAATTTTTATTTGCAACACTCAACCCTTCTTTAAATCATAATTGCGTACGTAAACTTTTAACAAAAGTACGCAATGTTAGACGTTTAACTGCTAATAAAATGCAAGTCATTTTCTCTCGTTTAGGCATCACACACCATAAATCGGGGACAAATATCATCAAAAGGACTACAGATGAGGAAATTATCATAGTACTTTGTCGTGACTTGGGAGTTTTCAGCTATGAAGGAACATAATATCGAAACATTGTGTCATTCAACCCTCTTTATTGCGGAAACCACTTCAACCTACTGGAAATGGAACAGAGATGGGTCGGAACATTGTATGATTTTAATATTAATTTTTGGCGTATTCTCTAATATTTTTTAGATTAGGATAGTATAGTAAAAATGTAGGACAAACTGAATTAGATTTAAGTACTTTTAATGAGGCACCTTCATGCTGTTGAAATTTCTTCAGACATGTGCTTGGCAAAAAAGAAAATCAAATTTTTAATTCAGATTACTTTCAGAGTTCATGGTAAATAAATTTGGTCAGGCAAAATGTTATATTCTACTATTGTCTCCCATGCTTGAGGTTCCTTACCATGTGCATTTTTTAAAGATCACCTTTTGTGATTTTGAGCATATGTGTGATGAATTGGCTCTGCAATATGGTTTTTCATGTACACTCAAAATGTGCCCACTTTCATTCTCTTTTTGATGAGTATAGCTTCGGCTTCCGTGTTGCATAATTTTATATCTAATTTTCTAATGTAACGAAAGAGGATATTTCAACCGATGAATATATTAGAATATAGTTTTTATTAAATTGATTAGACGACTTATACATTGCATTATTTATTGCAATTTCAGGAATTTCCGAAGTACACCTGGCTGTTAACTATTTGCAAGTGGATTTTTCAGTTTATCGCATTTTATAGTATTTGTTTCAAAAATGGTTTCAGAAAAATCGACTATGTTAATTTGCTTTGTCGGATCATGAACACAAATCTAGAGCTGCTAATTTTACAGAATACAATTTTAGAATGGGAGGCTAAAAGATAATAATTATTTGTTATAGTCTCCAAGAAATGGAAAAACATTATAGTGATTACTGCTGCAATATATTGTCATTTCATAGCCCTGAGTACCATTCAGTAAGATTTTAGACAACCGATTTGATTGCTGATAACCATTAAGAAACAACAATTTCTTTTAAAAATCTAATATAACCGTGGTAGGTTTATGTAGTCTATCTACAATAACATTTTTAACATTGCTGTATAAATGTTTGAATGGTGCAAATGAATTTACAATGCGCAGAACTGTTTATCTCAGACGATGTTTGGTTCAGCTTTAAGACAGATTCTGTGCTAAACATCTATTATAAATATTGTACGGGTACGCTCATATTTCGGTTTTTATGAACGAAGAAATTAAATAAGAAAATGTACAAGTTTAAAGAGGAAAA
>JAQFXM010001815.1:0-28953 GCA_034693345.1 Entomobrya multifasciata
GATATACAAATAGAGAAACGTAAAACTTTAAAGACGTGGCTTTGACTTCAGGCACAACATCTATCAACAAAAAAATGTATGCTGTATCTTTGTAATATTCTGATTATATATGTTCACTACCTAAACAGAAACAAAACTTTACAAGAATACTTTCTCTTTTGCTTTCACTTCAAACTCATGTTTTAAAAAGAGGGTCGTAAACTTGCGAATAACAATCGTTGTAGAACTCGTTGTAGGAAACTTTATTGGTTCTACATTCTACATCTTATGAATATTCGCACCTAATTATCCATTGTAACTTTTTTAACAAATGTACCTGTTAAACTACCAAAATTCTGGTTTATTTTATTTTAATCTGTCAAAAATGAATACATAAACTAAATTAAATTACAGAGATAACTAGATGACAAATTTTTATATATTTTATGACAAGAAACATCTGCACAAAATAAGTACGAAATTATGCGATGCAACGATGCAAGCAAAATATGCGAAATAGATAGTCTCCAGTAAATGTGTTTTGTTTTATGTCGAATTATTTTGCCTTTGATTATAGATAAGAAAAAAACAATACTTCCATCACGATTGAATGAAAGGACTCTGTTGCAAGTATGAATATAAGTATTTAAAATGGGTTTTCGACCAATACTAATCTTTTGAATTTGCCCATATGATTATTCCGGTAATAAATGTGGCAAATAATCGTAAATAATTGCAGCAAGCATACAAATCTTTGTAAACATTGACATGAGCAAGTAAAATGGCAGACAGACTTTCTATTCAGAGGTTGATTTAGCGAAGAAGCATTTTCTGGTTCTAATATTCATTCATGCTTACTGCCGTGTACGTGTGATTCGATTCATCCCTATCAAGTTAGACAGCCTGGCTCCAGATGTTGAAGATTACTTTTACCCAAAGTCAGCAAATGAGTTCTATATTTGTAACTGGAGTATAAAAGTAGCTGTACTCAACGTATCCCGATTTTTCATCAACTTTCTTTTGTGTCAGAATGTAATGTTTTCTTTCCTTAAACTTCAATCAACTCCAGCACTGCCCTTGCATACAGACAAACGAGCAAAAAAAACTTCGCAAAGTGTAGTACACAGAATACTTTTAATTTTGTTGTCTTTTTCTTGTTCCAGGAATGCATTTAGCAGCCTGCCAGGAAAAAGCATCAATTGCAACGAGTAATGATACTGGAAATACATTAAAAATAAACAATAACAATACTAACCAATTTAGCAAAGCCAATGATACTTGGAACATCAAACAAATAGGCGTGCAAAAACAGACGAATTCGTGATCAATATATTAACCCGCATTGGCTTACTGTTGTTTATCCTTTTGACCTTTTTTCGGAATCTGGAAGGATTGGATTTTTTCTGACTTTCGGTATCTTTCTACTTTCTAGCTGATGAATAATACCACCCCCAAACCAAGGGACTACACCATCAAGGCATCAAGCAAAATTATCTCTACGATACTGAAGGAAGTTCCTCTTTTAAGAGAGTTTTATATTTTTGCCTTTGAGATCCATTTTTTGCCGCTACCGAGTTACATGTTTACAGTGGCGTGGTTACTTTCACCAGAAGTCCGGAAAGCAAGCATATCCTTTGATACTCATGTATAATTTAGTAGAAAGAATGGGATCGTTGTTAGATTGGATATGGCTAAGCCACACATGTGTTGTTTGAAAACTATTAAAGATACAAAGGGTCATAAATGTAATGCGAGGCTTTGGTTCATTCAATTCAAAAAGAATGGTATCGCTTTAAACAAAAACATCACAAAGAGCAAGGGAAAAGCAACAATAATAACAGCTTTTTGCCTTGAGATTTTTCCCAGATGCAGTAAGTTGAACCAAAAATGGGTTTTGCACTAGAGAAAGCGTATAATCGCTTCTCATTTTTTAAATGGGAATTGCAACTTGTACGATTACAACGTATAGAATGACTATGCATGCGACACATTCTACAACCACAGCCCTTATCAATAATGTACGAAACTCAGGAAAGCAACGAGTCAGTCTTAAGTATTCTTCTAAAATGTGGCATTTAATTTCAAGTCAATGTAGCACACGAAAACTCACACAGTTTTCAAAGTCTTTATCCTAGTTTTTCCCCTCTGAAACCATCACACAAAAAATAATAACAACATCATAGCTTGGTTTAAGTAATCCTATTTAATTTTATTTTTTCTTCTGATGTTTTTGGTCACGAAGCTTAAGGGAGCAGAGATGAGATGAGAATCGGGACACTGCTGGCCTATATATATGTGAGCGTTGGACGAGCGCCTATATTTAGGCCAGTGAGCATTGGATGATATTCAAAGTAATTCATTTCTGTGTGGTTTTCAAGCACAATTTTATTTCACATTTTTCTTATACGATTTTTTACCTTTCATCCAAACGGGACGGCTGGGTGGGTTGGCATCAACATCGCATTTAAGTGCTGCAAAAATTCCTTCTCGCACTGGGTTGCCAAAACCTGGAATCCGGCTGATGACAAAGGATGGAGCATCTGTGTCAAGAGACAAATAAGAGTACAAAAGAGTTTAGTCAAGAAGTGAAAGTAAAACCAACTTTACACATGAACCTCACGTGGTCACAACTTGGTTTTTTCATATATTCATACACCTTTCATGCACATAAGACTACTTAAATTATTCTAGTGATCCTTGTGGGATGCCAGGTGGATAACTTAACTTACATATATATGCATGCATTGCAAAAAAATAAAGCCCAAAAATCTGAGCAAGCAAGTTTAAAAAAATGAAACCGTGTTATTGGGGAACATTAATATAAAACTCGAGATAAAGTATAATAAAGTCTGATCGTGTCTTCTGACTTTTGCTGTAGTGGAAAACGTACTTGAAAGAGGCGGAGTGGTAGTATTTTGTAGTGGTAATGGTGAAAACGTAAGTTGCATTATGTACATACAACGATTATTGTACTTTCACCGCCATCATCACCAACACTTTCTCCAGAGAAGCAAACAACAAGATTTTTTACTCCACATTTTACTTATGCAAAGCACCTTATTATCTATACATAATACGTACGTAAAAATGTTCCATATAGTTGAGTGCGTGCCAAGCTTTCCAAGTTAAGTAAAAGCTACATTCCAACACAAGAAAGCGGGTTGTCGTTATTGTTATTATGATTCTCGTTGAATATTATGTAGGCTAAACCTTTGTTGGTGGTGGATGAGGCCGAGCAGCGTACGTGAATAGATAGACATTACAAAGAATGGCTACATAAGTATATACATAATGACAATGTAAACAGGTCGATACTTTCTCCTGGACTTGGACTAGGCTAACCAAGTGTTTTTGTTTACTGCATGCACATAATACGTATTCCCATAGATTTATTTTTTTGTTCTCTACTTTTTTACTTTCTTACCCAGCGCCGCGTTCTTTACTACCTTACCTTGGATTTTATAGTTTATGCATGTACCTGTATAAATGTGTATAGTGTTGCAGGTTGGAGAGGAACATAAAGCCTCTAGAATAAAGCGGGGCCACATGGATTCATTTCTGCGCTATTAACTACTGTGTCGCTGCCGCCTCCGAAGCCACCGTTTTAGAACAATCTTTACTGCATACAAAAGTAGTTAATTATGCTGATCCTGCCAAGATAATGAGCGTCGGAGAAGAAGAAAATAACATTCGTATTGTCTTGCATTCCTTGTCTCGCTTGTCTACATTCTTATTTCGCTTTTGTTTCTCCGTCTATTCTTTTTTGTCTTTTTATTTTTTCATTTCTCTCAATATAACAAGACTGAAGGGGTTATTTTGGCAATATTACTGTATAAGAAAGTCAGCAAACAAGTTTTTGAATTGAGTAGAGGATGTCGAGAAAAGGGCGCACGAGAGGAAGCCTTTCAAATGGATTTTCCTGAATAAAGTACAATAAAAAGTAAAGAGATGTATGGAACTATGTGCTATTCTGAGCTTTGTCGTATCCTTGCAAGCAACCTGCCGAAGTTTTCCTGAAGCCTCAACTTCAGGAAAGAAATGTTCGATCAGATACAACAAGGTAGAGTGCTATAAGGTGTAAGGAAGTAACTTTTTAAAGCGCTACTTTGTTCAGTGAAAATGGGATGATGCCTTGAGAATTCCCACTTTTCTCCAACCAAATTTTCATACATTTACATGTGAAGTGTGTTCACACACACTACCGACAAAGCATCATTCTGATGTCACCTGCTCAACTTTAAAAAGAAGCTTTAAAAGCTCGTACACAACATGTTTGTCAGTGTCATACAGAAAACTATCTCATTATTGCCGGTGTGCTGAGAAGCAATGTAGCTAAAGATACACATGTCAGTCAACAAAGACGAGACTATTTCGTTGTAGATTCCTCTGAAAATTCCTTAATGTACAGTTTCGTATAAAGTTTATAGAATGTGTTAGAAGCACAGTTTATATTTTTTCGGTCGAAAATACATCGTTTTTGATAACAAGCAGTAGTCAATCTCTGAAAAATGGACTACCTCGCTAACTGAACTACGACACTTTTATGCACCCATGGATCATTGAGCACGCATGGCGTTCTCTGGCTCGTAGTGCAGAGGCCTGGAACATCAGAGACAAAATTGCCTGGAATTCCTTTTATGAATTCTAGTGTATGTTTGCTACTTACTGCATATTGTATGTATTATGCATATAGTATTTGCTGAAACATTCATATTCTTTATTAGGATAACATTCCGGGCATTAGACTAACAAACGAAAGGTATACACATTGAAAACTGCAGTGACAACAAGGAAAAAGGACCAAAAAAGATCTTTAGATGTTCAGTCCTTTTATTCGTTTTTCAAAGTGTGTGCACTGAAAACCATATGGTCACATTCAAAAGTAGACAAGTTAGCTTAGCGATCCTTTAGAATGCAGGATCCTTCAGACGAGTCGGGAATTTTTTAACCGTTTTGGTTCTACATCTTAATGTCTCATGATCCAGAAATTCAAGTATCTTATATGTATAATTTCCTATTTATAAGTATGCACGTATTAGTGAATTGAACCTTATCAAATTGTTCAAAATCTCATTTAGGGAAATATGTGAGGCAAGTTACGATGTCATTAAAAACTACGATTGCTTACTGCCGGAAACTGAAAACCGCAATATCTAGCTTGTTAACCATTCAATTATATAGCGACCCAATTTTTTGCACGAGTGCAAGCACTTTTATAATGAACATGAACCAAATCCGACAAATTGTACCACCAACAACCAGCAACGCATACAAGTGGTTAGTTGATCAGATGCTATGAAACATGTTGACCATAACATCATCCGAAGAACACATGTTCCTTCTGCTCGGTATAATTTTGTGTATGGAAGGCTTAATCTCAGCCATTCATTCAACTACATTTTCATTATTACTATACAGTCAACTTTTCATTCATTTTGAACCATTGCCTCACGTAAAATAATGATACCTTCACATAGAAAACTTTTAATGTGAAACTCAGATATTATAGTATTGAAAATCATATCAAGCCATCCAACCCAAAATCCTCATCATCACCGATATCAAACTCATGACATGCTTTCTTCTATGGCTGATACATATAGACTCGTGTTAATCAAAAGGATAATCCTATCAACTGATTACTGGTACTATTTTCCCATTTCTCTCGCAACACAAGCGTACATAATACCACCAAGAAGATTTCACGGCTCACAGCTAGAAAAACCAATTTCCTACCACAAATACAAAAAAACTGCGGAAAAAGTCTCACAATCCGTGAAACTGTCGAGTTAATACAAAAATACTAGTGTTATTTCTACATTCACTATAATACCATCAAAAAGAGAAGCAATTCTTGTTGTAGTAAAGTAAGTCAGGCAGTTTGCTTCAAGTTCTCTTCATCCCACATCCCGTAATCATCAGTTTTTTTCTTCGAGGAGATTCTTACAAATAAATGACCCTCTTTGTGACTATTACAGGTTATTGTGATGCTTTTATATCAACCTTCTTCACTCTCTTGTATAAGTTTCACCTCTAACACTCCAACCCAATCGTTTGGACACTCTAGTACATTATTATTATGAACCAATGTAACATGAAACTACACAACTCCCGCAGTAACGAATTGCTAAAATTGCTTTCATTCTACTACACCGGTAATGCTTACTACAAAGTAGAATTTCAGATAAAACGTGTTTCACAAACACTTTCGGTATTCATCAAGGGATTTAAATTCCATGTGTACCAAATAGACAAAACAAGTATCAAAAAAATTCTGAAGATTCAAAAATAGATATATTATGAATTTCATAATCGACTTTTCATCCTAAAAGTAGGTATCAATAGTTGAGTGTTACACCACACTTATTATTATGTTAATACGTAGAATTGACAGTTGGGATAAAGTTTTTTTTACATACCTCTATAAAATAAATAATACTTCATGATGACAAGCTTCGTTGGTTTAATACTACAAAATGCAATTTTATAAGGTAAATGATTCTGCCAACAGTACGAAAGGTTGATATGAGATTATGTAAACGTATAAAAGAAGTATTCCACCGTGTATATTTTGAAAAGCTAAAAAATGTTGGATAGTTATCCCACGCATTTCCATAATGTGTATACATTACATTTGTAAGGTCTCAATGCACGTGTGCGTGTTGATACACTTCAACAGAAAGAACTCTAATATTTCTGACTGCTTGTGCCTCATGCGACCCGGAAAACTGGCTTTCAATTTTTCACGGTTTCCTTTCTCCTTTTCTTCGATTGTGGTCTGATATTCCCGTAAAATACAATTTAGGTTCAAAAGGATAGCATGTTATAAGCGTGCATGCATGTATTGTACATCTCGTGATAATGAAAAAAGCAAAAAATGTATTAAACTTACAATACAATCCACCCGCACTTTTTTCTCCATTGCTGTGAAAGAGAAAAAAAGTCATCATCCTCTTATGAATGTATGTAGTGCGTAGTGAGAGATTCAGGGCTCATACCAATATTCATACAAAGAGGTTCATTTCAATTTTATTTCCTTTCATTTCTCTGCGTGGCATTTTCAGGGTGAGACGATCTGATCTTTTTTTCCAGAGAATGAATAAATCCTGATTGCACCTTCACTACAGTGAAAGGTTCGCACCTTCGTATTTCATCTACTTATTGTACATTTATTATGAATACATTGTCCCTATTCTTAATTTTGTAAAAGAAAACAAATCGACAATAAAATGAAATACTGATCTTTTTCATTTCATTCGTGTCCCGCTCCTCGCGAATGTTATGAAGAAGTCTTTTGTGAACGACAACACAGAGAAGCTGTGTAAATACTTAATATTCTATGTACCAATATCAATGACTACACTGAGAAAATATACCATTTGTCTACACACTCTCTTGTAGTTTTTCCACTCAACAGGAAACCTATATGGAGTTGGAAATGAGTTTCTTTTTTGTTGTAATTTTCTTTGTAATGTATTCATCCAAAATATGAATAATCATCTTGAGTCATGTTAGTTTTGTACTTGCTTAACCCATAGACGGATGCAGATAATCTATATCAGTGAGAAAATACTTAATATGGAAAAATGCTAATAAAGACGCAGAAAGCTCGATAGAATGGGTATTACTGTACATATATTGTTAACGCATCAAAGAATTTTTCATTAACAGATTCAAATTACATGCCATGACACATATTAGTATTTCGGTAAAAAATCGCAAATGATTATTATTTCCTTTCAGCCCAGCCAATGAACTGATTGAAGTCAAGCTTTTGATATTCAAAAAGGGGACGACGATTTTTTTCGATTTCGTATTGAAATCTTTACAAAACGTACAAATAATCCTTGTACATTTGAAAGTATTCCAATACATCTATTATACAATTTTTCTCTAAGAAATTCTTCAACATATGCAATAAGGGCTGTGGATAACGAAACACAGAGAAAACGTAATGTATATCTAAGCGTAAAAAACGGAAAGAGAGCGAGCTGCACAAAATAATGATTCGCCCAACCCTTCACCATAGTAGTATACCACGTGGATGACTTCAGTCTACATGCTACGTTGCTTCATCAACATGGAGTTTTTCAAGTACCGAGCCGGTGGAGAGAACAGCATAAGCTCGTTCTACGTTCTATGTTAAGCCTATTCAATCCATTCATCCAAGAGAAAGCCTCTCGACTACGAATACAATTCTATAAAAACGGCCGTATAGATTGGAAACTTGAAAAGAGCGACTAAAAAGAATCTGCTAGAGATACCCATTCAACAGGACGAATGTACACAGACGCCTAATGACAAATGCTACATACATAATATAACACTCGTACATAGTAACCCGCTAAAAAAGTGTTGACTTGTTCAAATTTAGATGCATACATACTTTTATTTGAAATACATCCGTATACGTACATATACGAGTCGATTTTTCTTTCAGGTACATTTATACGTAGGATATTTCAGCACACAATAGAAAATCCGATAATAATACAGGGATATGGAACAAAAGGGTTTCTTTTTCGTTCTCTACTTTCTTTCACTGCTTTCATTGTGGCGGGAAAAGTGAAAGTTGATTGAAGACTTCTACTGCTCACATACACAACTCAAGAACATTGATCGTGTACAAAATCCAAAAAGTACTGAAGAACTAAAGGTATGAGTGTCATTGTAAAATATTCATATAAAATCTAGGATAAAATTGCGCACAATGATCTGACGACTATTTTCGTCATACTTTTCCATGCTTATTTTTGCTTAATGCTGGAAATGAAATTCGGAATCTGATTTTGTTTGATAAATTCAGCAAAGTTTTATAGCATTTGACCGACACATATTATTTTCTTGAGTTGCTGACAGGATGGGGCTACGAGGGTGCAGCTGCATTTTTTATTCACTGGAATCCTTTTTCTAAAATGAGAACAAGTAGCACATTGTGACTGCACCGTAAACTTGGATTGATATAAAATGAATCAGAATTTGCTTTTCTTTGCTATGAGAAATATATTGCATATTACTTACATTACATGCAGTAACTTATTTAAAGTCAACAACTGCTACTTCTGCACAGAAGAAAACCAAAAGGCTATTGTGTGAGTGAAGGCGATAGGGCGCTGCTCCGACCATTATTTTTTTATTCGATAAAGTTTTTCGTACATTTTTTCGTTTTTAACGTAGAAATCCCAGCAGAGAATCGATAAAAAGACAAGAAGCAGAGAAAAATAAATAAATAATATCGATTTGATACATTGCTCTTTTCCTCCTTGTATACATTATGATATTAGAGGAACGTATTGAAAAAAGGAAGAACGACATTTGAGCTATTATTCGAATACATCTCTGGGGTTGAGAAAAGCAACAGCAAGATAGATGTGAGGATAGTTATAGCTAGAAGATGAAAATACCAACTCAAGTCAAATACTGCAGACAAAAACTTTACATGCACTTTTGCACGAGAAGTATAAATACAAGTAATATAGCGTATATGTAAAAGTTGTTGTACTTGTCTTTAGATTGCACGCAATACAATGGCATGATTTTCAAGCACCAACGCCACTTCAAGTGGTTCAGCTTGTGGACAAAGACCCACTTGAGAAAGTAACTGGTCTCCATCTCCAAGCCAAGTATGATGTTTTTTATTCTTTTCGTCCAACTGCTTTTCCATCTCTTGAAACTTAACCCAGTTAATGATACAATGCCATGTTCGATCCAGCAAAAAAAAACGATACAGCCTTCCCAACATCCATCAAATAGTATAAAGCAGAGTAACTAAAAAATCGAAGTAGTACACACTTGTGTACCAGCAGAACAGAAGTTGTATAAAAGGAGTGGTTGTGATAGTTCAGCAAATAAAGAAAAAGTGTACCACTTTTCTAGCAAAACCAGAGCAAAAATCTGTGCTTGTACAGGAAAAAATCTGTACAAGACCCCCTGCTTTAAAAATTTGTGCAAAAGTGAAGTACATACATTACATAGATATACTGCATACGTGTATGTATACATGAATGAGTAAGAAAAAAGCAGAAGTGGGAAACTAGATTGACAGGACTCGTCTATCTTGTCAAGAGATACCAAACAGATACACGAAAATGCCTAGAAGTATTCTTCGGAAGTAACCTAGTAAAGCCAGCTGGTTGGAAAACGGTCACACACAATCATGAAAACGCAACAATAGCTAAGAAAAATGAGAAAGAAGAATTGGTGTTGGAATAGTTATACATGTCTACTTTTTCTAAATGCATAAAGAGATAAGAGTATTGATCGATATCATATTCTGATATGATTAAATTGGTTTACAACATGAGAATGTGTGCATACATCTGCAAAAACTTATGCACGTCTGCCCTACTTCTTGTCTAAGTTTTATACTATGGAAGGCAGCTCGTTAGAAAAAATATAAATGTTGTAGTCATATTTTTGCTTACGCTTTGATCTTGTTTAACAATCTACTTGGTTATCAATGGTAATAAATATTCAAGTCTTAAATATAAATACTCTGGTAATGCGTATTGATACAATTTAACATTTCAGACGACGGTACCCACTTAAAAATACCTTTGGGATATTGGACTTCAATTTTTAAAACATCAGCGGATTTTCGAAGAGAAGAGTTTATATCCCTTTAAAGACGACATAAAAATATTATTTTCTATAAATATGAATTCCTTCTTTTTTGTGCCGAAACGTAGGACGCATTTTTTATGTTTTGTATGCGTACAAACGTAAGGGAAAATGATAAAATGTGTAATACGCTGTGTTACTATTAATACTCTTCGTGGGACAAAATATAGAACATCGTCACCTTACCTTACAAAGTAACTGGTACTTAAAAACCCATTCATTTATTAAATATAAGCCGTATTCATGTGGAAATTTACGTAGTAACGACTGTTCCTGAGGATCTTTTGTCTATATGTCTGTACATACGAAACATACACACTTTTTTGTACTCACATTATATCTGGTCCCTGAGGCTACCTCATGAGACGACCTCTGAGACTTTTTTCCACAAGAAGGGAATCTCTCTTGCATGAATTATGCATGACACGTTTTTTGTGTTTTGCTCTGTCACGGCAAAAAACGCAACTATGTATACTAGGTTTTCTTTTATTTTTCTCAGAGAAGGGAAACGATGAGAGAAGAAAGGGACTTGTGAAAGAAAGCATATACACATAAGCTTCTGTTGTGCTTGTACCGCCATAACAGCCGAAGCCATACAACAGATATATTCTGAAAATCATCGTCGTCATCTTCATTCTGACTCTTGTCTACATTTTATGATAATGTTGCAGCTTCTATTTTCCACACGTTTTCGCTGAAACAGGGACACATGTCCTAAATGTATAAGCTTTCTGTATTACTTACGTTTATATGCATTGGTTATTTTGTAGGTATGTATATTTACACAATAGAAAATAAGCAACAGTAGACTATCAACAAGGCATACCAAAAAAAAATCTAGTCGTGAATCAGAGCAGAACTAGATCCTTCCAGTAAAGCTGTTATATAATTTATGTAGGTATTTTATTAGCAACGTATTATACAAAACACAAGCAAAAAAGGATAATGTCCTTTGCATCATAAGAAAAATCGAATGTAATTTTATTTTTCAAGCAGTTTCCTCATATTTCGCTCTCTCCGTCTAGATGGTTGTTGGGCTTTCCCGAAGAATTTCATTTTAAAAATATATCCCATAACTCCGCCTCCGGTTTTAATGAACACTGCCATCTTTTCTCATTTTTCCGCTGTTTTTTGATGCTCTAAAACCGTCCAATTTTCCTTCATGTGCCCATCTGCTTTCTCGTTCTGCCAGTTTTACTTCCTTTCATTCATGATGATAATATATTCGTTCCGTTAGTCATTTTATGCATTTGCTTCACCAACTGTCAGTCAGTCAAGAAAGCAGAAATAAGAAAAGCGCCGCTTCCACTTTCTAAAACCCTACAACCGTTCACATTACATCATTGTTTATGTATTCCTAAAACGCCTCCACGCTCCTATTCGGAAAATTCTTAAATATTATTTGTCATAAATATTTCCTCCTTTTCTCTTATAATTTCACTCATGGACTAAATTATGTGTCCCATATGAAAACCAGTAAAAGCAGCGACATTCTCGAGAGAAAGCAGAATAAAACGACAACTACAGCAAAACGTAAGACACTACACTTGAAATCTGTTTGCAAGCTTTTGTTATAACTTGATGAGTGATATAACTTAATAGATATATGTACACAGAATACTAGCATTCCGCAGGCACCGAAATTAACGTGCTGTTCACTACGTTTTCCGGTGTCAACAGGGAATTACCCTGTGCAGAATCTGATACAGTAAAGCAAATAATGTAAACTAGATATTAAAATAGTCCTTCCTCCTCGAAAGCCTTGTATGTCAGTTTCATTCTCATTCAAAACGACATACAGCCTAAAAGTCTAGTATATTTTACAAAATCATATAATTTTTAGCGAGTAACTACTTTTACATTCTATCAGAGAGAATTAGGTTTTCCACAGAAGGAGAAAATTCCCAAATCATGTAGGCGTTTTCACTCACTGTTCTCTTTGCACACACTTTTTTATCCTTGATAAAAATGCAATAGCAGTGGTTTTAATACACTTTATTATGTATTCCACGTCTACTTTAACGGCCTCCCCCGTTCACCTACCAAAACTCTCCTGAAAATATCATCGGATCGTACTGTTTATTTAGTGTTATATATTCAATATTGTTTACTAGTAACTAGTCACTTTTCACTTGCGAATTCCTTTTGCATTTTTCTAACTTTATTTGGCACAGTTGGATTTGTTGCTCGTAAACTATATCTCGAATTTGGAACGAACAAACTACCAACTGTAGTAAAAACATGAAAGAGACACAGAAATAAACTAAGGAAAAGTAAGCCACATATGAATGAATGTATGTATGTATCATTAGAAGAGCTAATATAGTTAGTAAACACATAAATTTATGATGCATAAAAGTAAATTTTTTACGACAGTACAAAGACAAAAATACGAGTCTCCACAGCACAGCACACATGCTGATTCCCGTGTGTTGATAAACAGAAATAAAAAAATATGTACATAAACATACATAAAACAAATACACATATCTTATTTATTCATGTCAAATTATGTTGGAATAAGCTTGCATTACAAAAGATTTTTTCCCGAAGGAGATGATGACAGCCTCTAAATTCCTGAAAAATATCTCGCCCGACACACAAAATATTAGAACAACAAACGTATGTGCATGCTTACATAATCAAAGGAATATATATATCCGCTGTTCATGTCCTCTAAAATTAAACTTTCCTTTTCTACTTTTGCCATTTCCTTCTTGTTCTCTGTTCTTTTTCACGACTGAAGAGGAAACTCATGAGAGGAAAAAAGAACTAAACAACTTGTGTCTTTTATGTACAAACAAGCGGAAAAATAGGACTCCCAGTAGGGTAGTTGATTTGCTGTTTTGTATAAAATTTAAACATTCGTACATACACCATACTGTCACAACTACATTCAGAAGCAATACAAGCATATTATCTCATATTCAGCATGCACGTAGTCATCTACTTTGAGAGATAATCTAGTAGCATATTATGTACGCATAAGAAAACAGAAGAGTAAAAACGAAAGCGAAATTTTTCGTCTCTTAATAAAAAATATTTTCTGTCTCGCATTTTGTCTCCAAAGAGGATAGCAAAGAAGATGAAGGCAGCAAAAAGAAAAGGGAAACAGGAATAGCAATGGATAAAAGACAGCAACCTATTGTGTTGGTTGTATTGGAACGTTTGCAGCTAAAAAGTTTTATATTTAAAAAAAATATCCATACATAAAAGCTAGACAAGACGAAAAGTGGAATGATAACAGGAAAATTTCTCCATCCTCTCGGGTTTGGCTTTGAGACTTAGCATTTACCTCAACGGGTTTTCCTATCACATCGCCGTTTTTTTCGCCGCTTTTATTTATGCCAGCCCTGGCTTGACTTTCTCCCACTGTTCATTCTGCTTACATTCTGTTCGGCTGCTTCTTTTTTGCCACTCTACTTCCCATTTTTTTCTTTTATGTTTGTGTGGTATTTGTAACTATATATACATGTGTGTATGTACCTATAAACGTGTCATTCCCTATTCATGATTTCCCAATTTAGACACCAGCTGCATCATGATTTGTGGTCATATTTTATTCTACTTTATGGACTTCTGCACACTTCTCAGGCGAACACACCATGCCATGTATGTACGGATGTATGGCTCTGAATCGTGGTTGTGAGAAAGTACTTTTACTTCGACTTGCTCCATCGCAAAGCAATACATTTCGCATTGCATGATACACCCTCGCAAATATTCTAGCCAAGTGATCGTCTTCCCTTTTTCTGTATTCAAAAAACAGCATAGCTCCCATTTTGTAGTAAATTTTGCTTATTTTGTGCCTGACTTAGCTTCTACCTTAGATCCATCCAAATAGCTTAGCAAGTACATAAGTTCGCATGATTTTTGTTGGATACGGATGGTTTGCCAAATCATATGTGCCCATTAACTTTCATAATTCACTCGCTCGAACATAACATAGTACCTCGATATTTTATGGAAACATGCACATAGAAATAAATACATGAAAAGGCAGATAGAGCTGTGTTTTCTTCTACTTAGATATTAGACTCTAGTGTATAATACGCAAGCATGTAGAGCATATTAGCATCAGGGTGGGATGGTTATGGTATTGTAGAAGTCGGCGAATCTACATACGATTTTCAAAGTGTTTTCGCTCTTTTTCTTCTTGTACTAGTGCCATTTATTGTGCTATAGATATTGCTTTTACAAAACAACATATTTTAGAAATAAGTGGCATGGAAAGTAATTGCGTGATGATTGCTCACTTGTTCAGTCTGGGTTGCTTCGCTTCACCCTTGTGGCCTATGGCCCGGTGCACCAAGACAAACTTTGAGTACAGTATAGTAAGTTCATCAAAACGTATGAGAAAAAGAAAGCACACCAGCGCACCAGACCAATCATCAGAGAAAATACTATTACTACTACCGACAAGACACATAAATTATTTTCCCATTTACTGCAACACTACTCATACATAATAGTGGGTCGTGTTTCCGCAATTTGGGTGAATTATCCTGACAGAAAAAAATGGAAGGATGAAAAAGTAAGAAAACAAGTTAAGTAGCCAAGAAGAGTGGTGGAATAAAAGGGAAATAAAAAGTCCTTGATTCGATATTTTCTAGTTAAAATTAGAAGAAAAGAAAAAGAGTGGCAATATATAATAATAACAATAAAAGGGTAGGAGAAACTAAAGTAAAAAACAGTTATGATTCATTTCTCTGCATGGAATAATAATATGGTATATAACATGAATCGTTATTTCCTATAGCTATCCATCCGTTGGCACCACAAAGATTTCCTGTTAGCCAGGCTGGCTGTTTTTGCAGAGATATTATTAAGCAATAAATAAGTAGGTAAGAAAAAAAGTTAGCATTTTTGCTAAATTAGTTTTGGCAAAAGTTGCACATATTTTAGAGAAACACCGAGTAAATCGAAGTTGGTTAGTATACCTTTAAGAAAAAAACCATGAAATAGTTTTTTCTCATGTTGGAAATAATACAATAAATAAACCAAGTAGAAAATTGCAATTTGAAGTAATACGCACTTACAAACCTTCAACTATTGTAATGGTAGAAGTATTTCGTTAAATTTAAATGGGTTATTCACATCAACGATTCACATTATTATGTGAAAAAGTGTCAATGGAGAAAGACAAATATCATTAAAAGACCTCAATTTCACTTGAAAGTCATTCGAAAATCTTGTTACATCGGCATCGTTGGCGGTATCATTAGCATTGAATAGTATCAATTTTTATGTGAAATACATATTGGTAGTACTCCGAATTCGAACGGAAAACGATGAAATATGTACTCAATTTTCTGCCTAGAGAAAAAGGGAAATTTTAATGGCTTTTTATATTCCTATTGCATCATCCTTTATCCTCAAATACAACGTAAAATGATTTACAACTATCATTTGAAAATGAAACTGAGATGCAGTTTTAGTACAAAAGGAGAAGAGAAAGAAGAAAAGAGTAGCAGTGTTATAAGTAGAGTGCGATTGTCATTGTCCTACACAGACACCATTTTAACCTAAAAATGACTTCCTGTGTTTTAGCTTGTCCAGCTCACAAAGGAGTTTTTGGACTTTTACAGCTGCTTTTGGTAAGTTGAGCTTGGGCGTTACTTTCATTCTTCTTGTTTCCTAATGTAAAATGTGATGGCGTTGGTGTTTTGTCCTTTCTTTGCCATTTATACACATATTTTATGACCATCGTTTTCTGCTGAAATTTGCACTAAAATAGAAATAATGGGCATTTTTGAACATCGATCAGTAAGCCATTTTAGCGAAATAAATGTCACAAAACAACAACTAGCACTAGTCGTATACTCATATTGCTACCTATTAGAGACACAATGTTTTCACTAAAATCGGATACACATACATTGTACATAAGCGCTTGTCCATTTACTCGGTTGGTGGTAGTAGTGCGTTCACTTTACACTGCGGGGTCAGAGGAAATCAATGTTTCATTGTGTCAGAGCTACCTCTAAACTGAACTCTTGTTAGTTTTTTTGGTGACTCTGCAGTCCCAACTAAGAACAAAAATATAATATTTTCTATTAAATCTATCAATATATTTAACTTAAAATAGGTGGGTAACGCAAGTAAGTCTGAAATGCACCCAAGTTTACGTACGTATTTACTGTAATGCTCAGAAATCGATCTGTAATCCATTAATACCCCAATTTCATTTTCCAACTTGGGCATAAAATTTTTACACAGGCTGGTATAGCTGAACACTTCATCAGACAAGAACGTAGAGATATTTATGCCGAAATGCAGAATAACTCTGCACACAACAAAGTTTTTAGCTAGACTTACTTGTTCCACTACGACAACAATAACGACGACCAAAGTAACGGAAACTGGCACTGTTTTCACTGGAAGTAGTTTTGAAGACGATAAATCATTAAAATGCTTGTCAGTTCTGTTATCAGTAGAAGCATGTATGTATGGAGAAGGTAGAAACACATTCATCCACTATCTCGCATTTGGCCTATTTGGTCGGGGTCGTTGTTGTATGGAAAGTTATCATATCATGCGGAGTACCAAGTACAGCTAGCTAGAAGTATGAAAGCATGCCGTTGTGTTGCTACTTACTTTATCGGAAAACTGTGTATAGTATATAATAATTTTAATGTACATGTTAAAAAATCACCATTTCTTTTCAAGTTGATAACATTTAAGTAAGCAGACATGAAAATCTGATTCATCGTAAAAGCCTATAGACTTGTCGTCGTGTGTGTTCCACCCGGCGCTATTTATATGTAGCGACACAAGTGTTCTCAAAACAACTTCATTTTCTGCATGATGAGAGGAGCACGGGATGGGGCGCGATACCGATTATCAACGTCACCGACCTTTCATCGTTCCATTTTCTGTCATTTCATTGTTGGGCTCTCGAAGCACTAAGGACTATTATGAAATTACGAGACTTGATTACGATGTTGACAGCGCAGTGCCTTTTCTGTTTTCATGCGTAGAATGTCAAGCTGATGATGGAAATGTGTCTCTCTAGTTTATCACGATACTTTATTAGTGTCTCGAGTAGATTTTTTATTAATGTATACTTAGCTATAGCGTAGCCCGTAGCAGTATACATAAAAGGAAGAACTTTTATTATTCAAGTAGTACAGGGGAAATAGGATCAGCCAGCAGAAAGTTCCAACAAAAAATAGAACACGAAGATAGAAAAAAATGTTTACTTTGTATGCAAAACACATTTAATTCTACAAATATAAAAAATAAAATAAAAAGTTCGCTTTCCCCTTTATATAATAATACTTTATGATTTTTTTTCTCATTTAAATTCAGATATTCACAAATTACATTAAATGAGGGAGAAAAGTAATTAAAAAAGCAATTAAAATTAATTGGCTCTTTAAAATAGGTTTAGTAAAGTCGAACGGGCAAAGTTTAATACTGGGAAAGTTTAAAAAACAATGTTCATATAAACTATAAATCTTCATTTCCTATAAGTATAAAACATTACATTTGCGCATTCATTTTTATATGTTTCTAATATTTTTGTAACTTACATTCCACGTTGAATCGCGCCATAGCCCGAAGAAGGTTTGAGGATAATGGCATGGACATCGGGGCAGAGTCTTGAAGCATATTATTATTGCTGTTGCCTGCATCAATGCTTCCTCTGGCACTTCCGCTGATATCTGCCACCATTTGCTGATTTAATAGCTCATGATCAACAATGCACACAATACTTTTGTTGTGGTCAGTCCTTGAAATGTTCCCAATGAGAAGGGAACTCCTGGTGATATATATTTTGTCGTCCTCCAGATACTCGGAACGAATTTGACTATTGTTGGTCATGTTCATGTTTCCTACATACCAGTACACTTTGGGTGGGGGATTTCCACCTTCAACTACACACTGAATGCTCACATTGTCTTTTTCGCGGTATGTCACTTTTGTTGATGAGGCGGATGGAACCACGGGTGTTGTGGACGGTGTAACGCGTCGACCATCGAACTCTAAATGGACTGCTCGAGGTGCCGCTGTAGGGAAACAATTAAACAATATGGTTTTATATATACATAATATATAATACATGAAGAGTCTCGAAACAAACAATTATAGCTTTAGTTTACAAAAAACTTTTTGATCTTCTTTCATCGTATTGATTTTTTGTTAATAATATTTTTATTTCAAACACCATACAAAAAATACTAAAATAAATTCATTTTCGACAATTTATTGTACAAATAAAAAGTTTTTAAGGTAGACAGGAATACGTTAGATAGATCTATAATGCTGCTCTCTTACCATCATTGGTACACTAATAGGAAACAAATTGAAATGGAATAAATGAAGGATGTAAATTGCGTTCCAATCTATTTTCAAACAAATCGAAGTATTTTATTTCCTGAAACCAGTCAAGCGTACATGAACCGCGGCAGAGCAATGTAATAAAAAACAAACGTGTGCATTTTCCCATACCTATTGGGTTTGTGTATTACGTGTTTCATCTCAGCCACTAAAGAACCAATATAAAAGTCATAAATAGGGAAATTCTTTTTCTAAAAAATAGCGAATTCCGTTGAGATTCTAGATTTTTCTCCCCAAAAAACACAACATCAAACAAACAGTTTAATCGTTTTTCTCCCTACATGCATGCATAAATACTTGGGGTGGGGGCAGAGCAGCAGAAATAAGAACTTTCCCCCTGGATATTTGTACAAACTTCATGTTACATTAAATAAAAATGAAGAAAAGAAATATATTGCCTCAGCCTACATAATCTTGAGTACAAGCTCTGTGCTTCTTTTAAGAAGTTGAAAAACTCAAACATCCTCTTTGTCTGACTGACTTCCAATATCTATCCAGACTAACAAGAGAAAATACTATGCCGATGCGTAGCTTGGGGATAATTTCAAAATGGAAATGCAAATACATTTTGTATAGTATTAGTTCAAAGCTCACACTCTCACTACTCATACGAAACCGTATACCCTGAACAGTTTGATATTAATAGTATGCATGGGAAAAATCAAATTAGGCTCTTGAAAATGCTGTATACTGTACCATTTCTAGCACGTCTTGATCTCCATAATAGCTAATGGCAAAGTTTTACCAGGAATTTAGAAAGGGCTTACGATGCAGAATGCACGACGTACAAAACCTATCAAAAGAGATTTGACGTGTGATGATGCAATGTAATCACGGTCTCATCGTCAAGATCATCATTTCAAATATTATTCTTCTAAAAAGTTGAATATCTCTTCAACAATCCTTTACAAACAGAGTACATTATCAGCATTCTACATTATATGGATAACAATGATGATGATGATCCTTCTTTTTGCTTATCTTAAAAATATCAAGTCATTGCTGACATTTTGGCAGGTTGATGCGCGTTTGCTTACTGTAGAAAAAAGAGAAGAAAATTCCTTATGTCGACAGCCGTTGCGTTGTAGAGTGTTTCTGATTGTAAGGCAAAGAGAAAATAAAGAAGAACATGTTTGAGCAAGCAGGTCTTAGCTTTCTCTCACTTTTGACTATGTTTGTATTTCTCGAGATATTCGTGTGCTCAATTGTTCGAATATTTTTAAAAGGCTTTCATTTTCTTGAATCTTTTTACACATTTTCGTGAATCTCATGTACAAAAGAGTGTTTATATACAAGCAGACAGTGTGGCATCAAAGTCTTATCATTTCCTTCTATCTATGCAATTCATCTATTGAATCTCATAAAACGGTGAAAATCTCGTACATCTTTTTAACACACGCCCATACAACTTGAGATACTATCTGAAGCCAGAGAATGAATCACTCCATCGTTTCGATTCTATTTTATGTTGCTACTTGAAGCTGATGTTGTTAAGAAAGTTACTATAAAACTGCACACGCAGCCAATATAGTGTACATGTACGAGAATGAGAAAAACGTCTATTTATATATACCTATATACATACAGATAAATTTATTGTAAGGATAGAAACATTTCAATGTCTAGCTAGTCAACTCGCTATAGAATGAATTAGGATGATCTTTGATTCTACACATTTTTGTATTCATTTTAGGTTATGTAACTGTTTGACTTTGCGTAATGTTTTTCTATATATTCTACCGCGTGTTATTATATTATGTTTACCGGAAAAATACGCAGTGAAAATGGAAAAAACACAAAAAAAGAGAAAAGAAGACAAGCGCGTATAAAATACATATATTTATCTCCTTGTTTTTTGCCTCTGGGGTCCGAACTAAAATAAGAGAAAGTTGTACGCTGCGTTATACGTACCTTTACACACAGCAATATGCACCAAAATGTACATACACAACACACAGCAGGATGCGGAAGTTGGTCTAAACTGTCCTAAAGCAAGTTTGCTTGTTTGTCTCTAAGTTCGACTTGCCTGAAAATTTACTTTTCCCGTTTCCCCTTTTCACTCTTTTTAAACCATTAACTTTTCTATGTGTTCTTTGCTCCGACCAAGACACAAAAACGAAGAAAAAAATCGAGACTGTGTGTGATGACTGCGGCTGGTTACCCATGTATGTATAAGTAAGCACGTGAAAATATGTAGGAAAACAACATGGAGTGAAGTGAGAGCAGTAAATGCAGCAAGCAAAAGAAAAACAGCATCAATGAAGGGAAACGGCCTTAACCCTGGTTCCTGTTCGTTTGAGTTGGATGCTTGCTTCGTTTCTTGGTAGTGGCAAAGAGGAATGAACGTCAATTCAAGTGTGAGACTCACAAGAAGTGTGTGCCTGTATATCCAGACGTAATCTTATAGCCATGCCATTGGAACTGAATGCAATCCCACACGGCATTCATCTTATAATTTCACTACAGACAGACCCGAAACGAATCTACACAGGGTAAACGATAACAGTTAAGGCGACATTGTACTATAAAGCATTGCATATAATTCCTATTTGACGGTATCTACTATCTTTTCATATTTGTTTGTTTAAAAGGATCAAATAGAAAGTGGAAGGCAATTTTCATTTTATATTGGGTAGATGCATATATATAAAGTCAAAGTCAACCAAACGACCAACAACACGAATTTCATATTACAGCAGTTTATATTGTTTGTTGACTCTCTTTCCTGATCCCACACACAGCACCACGCCACCACCACTACACGATTCAGAATTGAGTCTGGGACCACTGCTGATGGTTAAAAGAAGGCTATGAACGACATGAAGAAACTTTATCATTCTGAGTATATCCCTATTTATGTTCCAGCAAAAAAGAAACTAAAGGAAAAGTGTTTTACATACAAGGATCATATCACTTCTTGAAGTAGTGCTTACAACATAAATGTAACCCATGTCAAAGTTGTCTATACAAACTTCCTCCTGTCCGCTACTCCCCTTTAAAAAATATAATCCCACCCAAAAGTAAAACTCTGTTATCTTGTCTCCTTTTATTCTTCTTTTTTAACTTTCTACTTCCTCTTTTACTCCTTCGATTATTTCGCCCCGAGACTTTGATGCGAACTTTACGTTTATGAAATTGAACGCTCGTAAGATCACATATGACGCGCTTCTCTTCTCCGGTTCGGATACTACATGGAACATAAAAAGAAAGCATAAATACCTAACAAAAATTCACTGAGAAAATTGGCAGCGCAAACTAACTCGATTTTTCACATGTCACATTGACGGTTGTTTTACCAGCTTGGCTTGTGTGCTCTTGCTTTCATTCAATAAAAATGCAATTTTTATATTTCATCTCAAATTTTATTACCGTTTGGTACGCATTTCAAAAGGAAAACATGAGTAGGTATTTTGGGAAATAAACAGAGAGCCTTAAAGTTTTTGACTGTAGAATTGCCAGAAAACTTTTGAGATCCGTAGATACCATTAAAAACCAAAAGACGATGAACTTACCTAGTACAATAACCCAAATGGGTTTTGAGATGTGCTCCTTGCCATCAAACTTGGTCTCGTGACACTGCCACACGCCATTGTCTTCTGGCAGCACATTATTAATCGTAAGTCTCCCTTCCAGGGATCGATCCCTTGATGATGGACCTTGAATAGAGTAACGTCCATTATCCGTCCGTATGGGATTTCCGTTGAGTAGCCACAAGATCCTCCCATACGTATTATTCAGATCACACTTGAGCTTAAGCTCATGTCCAGGCTTCACCTTTATTTTATGAATAAGCACTGGTGCGGACGCCACTAGTGAAGAAGCTACTGGACTATCTTGTTGAAATAGGGGGATTAGTCTTTCATTCACTTCAGCAGCGGCTGCTGCTGCAGCAGCTTCATCATTCATCAACATATCGTCCTCATCCTCCTCATCAGTCATTGATTGTTTCTGTTTCTTAGAAATATTACTATTAGAACTACTAATACTACCACCGCCTCCACTCCCACTACTACTAGCTACCCTATTGATAATAATACTACTGCTACTGCTGCTAATGTCACTATTTAAACTTGCAGCAAGTCTCGTCGATCTATCCTCATTTATTAGCGAAGGAGGACTGCGAAGAACACTTTCTTCGTCCATGTCATCAACATCATCGTCCACTACATCACCATCACCCCGTCGACTATTACTATTACTAGAATGATGAAGCGTGAGGAGTTTTTGTCCTTTTGGTGAATGCTCTTGTGGCTTTTCCTCTTGTTCAAGTAACACAGATGATGACGGCGAACCCATTATCAGTTGGGATGACTCTAAAAGTAAATCTGACTCATCAGCATCATCGTCATTTTCAAGGGCCTGTTTGCTTTGTTGTAGCTGATGATGCTGAGATTCCTCGGGACCGTTGTTGACATTAGAAGTGGATGCTGCTGCTGCTGCTATCAAGGAGGATGCTGAGGAGGACGAGGAGAGACCACCCATGGTGGACTCCTCTGCGGATAAAATCGCTGTGGCAGCATGTCCATGATGATGTCTCAGGGAGTGTGAGCACAGCACGATGTGACCTGACAAAAGCACAACAGGAAAAAGTCGTTATTACTTTGATATAGGAATGGTTTTTACGGTGGTTGTTTATATATTATTTTCTAACTACACACATTTCTACTTGCCACAATCAGAGACCTTTTTTACGTATGAGTTACAGTACACAGTACACAGTTTGGAAAATGGAACGTGGCTAATGTAATCAACTGACTCACCATCAACAATGTTTATACTGAATTTCAGAAGAAAATCTTGTTTTCTCTACATAGAATCGCAATTTGACAGCTCATCTCGAAAACTACTTTCTCCCCTTTCTTATATATTGTACTATACTTATACTGTTTTTCATGCTTATTTACAATCAAACTCAGTTTCTAGATGGAGATTTAGCTGTCCCTTGTTTTTCATTCTTGCTAAAGTTTCGCATTTAGTATACGTAGATATGGCAAAAGGAGACTGATGAAAAAGATTCGTTTGTTTGTGTGGATGCGGTATATTTACAGGTAAGAATTTCTCCCTTTCTCCTTCTGTCTCTGCATGTCCATCACATTTTCCTGTTTCAGTTGTCAAAAACTCTCCGAGTTAAGTGATTTGGATGGGTTGACAGCGTAACTAAGTTGATTTGACATTGTGGCCAAGTCAATAAAGTCAAGTGGGAGGAGAAGGCAAATTTTTTCCAGAGGTACAACCTACGCAGCTTTAGGGCAAGAATAAATGCAAACATATCATGTTATGTGCGGGTTGAATTTACACATAGTATACAATCAATGAAACAAATATTCCAAGAACAAATGATGTAAGTCTAGCGTTTATATAAAGTATTACACTACTCTGTATGCATGCGTAAATTTGAGGTTGGGAGTTCTCAACTAAAAACTTATAGTTCGTTAGCTGGTGTTAATGCTCCGTATCATCATCTTCATCATCAATTCTTCTATTCATCCATCCGTCCATCCTTCCTTTTGGACATCATGGGGTAAGTAATGCACAAAAAGGGAGATGAACAGTACGAATAAAAAGGGGGAAATGAGAGTAACACGAGAATATGAAAGGGAGGAGAAAGATGAGCATCATGATGTTGTTGTTGATGATGGGGATACATTTATGTGTAGTTATGCGTAAATATCTTATTGCTTTTGTGTGCATAAATCTTGTGTCAAAATAGAATGAACTCTGAAAACTTTGCACAAGATTTTACCCAATAGCGTTTGGCAACAATATAAAATTATCCATGCATTTGGCCCATTCCTTATAGCGTTTTTTTTGTAAAACCAAAGCGTATAAAAAGTTGGAGCACCAAAAGCCGATATTTCGGTCTACATTATCATTTTGTTCATTTTTTTTGGAACAAGGTTTATCTACGTACGCCAATGTGAACTATTTTACAACTCGTCCTTTATACTTGACTGGTGAAAGCCTTTCGTTTCCCCTTTTCTCAGCACAAAGCCTAAGAATCTCTAGTAGTAAAAACACTTGTAGTAACGTTATCTACAAAACTGCGGCAAGATCGCATATTTCGTATGTATGTATAATTTCCAACTCGTACTGCTGGACATGGACAAGTGAATGTAAATATTACACATTTTCCTTCTGGTACGTTGCCCTTCAAACCTTATGCATGATGACATAAATGGCATAACTCGGTATTCGGTATATTAGGCAGGCTTGTCATGTCCCATCTATAAGACTACCGCCTGTTTGTTTGATGCTTTGTACGTATGAAGACTGCGACATGACGATGAAACTCAGGCAGATGATGATGTTGTTCACATAACACAAGAATGTTACTCCGTCTCTGCTTAAGTTCAAATATTCTTGTGATTTTCTGTAAAATTTTGGAACTTGGTTTATATTTCCTTTTTGGCTATGTCCATTTGTAATGAAAATCATTCAGTTTTGTGTTTTAAAATTCATGCTGGGTTTATACGTAGAAATAAAACATAAAAATATACCAAGGCTGTTCCCCATAAACGTTCTCTAGCAAACTTTATCTTTTTGATGAAAATAAAGAAAGTCATTTTTGTTTTTTAGTGCGTTTATAATCTGCGACTAGAAGATTTTGAAGTTCAAGTACTTTCCATATTATACAAAATGAAAGGCTTATCTGATGTTTTTCACTACAAATATTTTATACTTTTAGTGTACCTCAGCTGACAGCAAACATCACTTTTACCAGCAGGAGAATGATTATGAATATCATATGCTATTTTATGAATGTACATACAAGAAATAGTTATCATATACTTAGAAAAATGACGATTACGAGTAAAACATAAAACACGACAGTAGACTGGGTTGGGTAAAAAGAGAGCTGATGATAGGATGATGTTGTTGGTGAAAACATTGCACGATCCATTACCAAGCATAGTCATCTCCAAACTATGTCATTTTTATTCTGCTTTTTTTTTGAATATTTACGCATTAATGTATATAAATGTACACAAGATACTTCAACCCAACCCATGTAGAGAGAATGAATGAATGTGTGAACGGTTGGACGGACAAGTAAAATAGCAACAGAAAGAAGAGATGCGGCGAAGCATGGCATCATGTACAGTCAAGTAAAGTTTTTTCAATGGGATAGGGATGAGAATGGGATGAGATGATATAACGATGACTGTGCAAGCTGATGATGATAATATGGCCATTAGGCATAACAATGATTCTTTCACTGTTCAGCATGTACTTTTTGGCCATGGCTGCTGCTGCATACCATCATCATCATTATTATCGCCATCATCAACAGCAAACAAACAACAATTGATGTTGTGTGTTGTAGTTTTTGTATGCGTGCACACAGTTAGTACACGTGAACAATATGTAAGTTTTGAAAATAGAATATGTGTAATATCAAAACTTTACAACATTCATACAACCATTTAAACAGCCTGTTGTCATTTGCTCGCTGTGCCGTATGGTGCTCCTATTTTCATATTCTAAAAAAGCTGCACTGTCATTCTCATGGTATTATGATACGATGATTATGCAAAAGTACAACTTTTACAAGAGATAATGCCCGGATGGATCATTACGAAAAACGTTAGGCTCACTACTCATCGGGATGATTTCTGTAATTCTAATGCCCTACTGCTGTTGTTTATGGGCTTGCTATTTTGGAACTGCGTTGCCCTGTGCATTATACTTGCAAAAATACGGTAGTATCCATATTTTATCAACGAAATAAAACCTTTTCATTATTTTGTAACGGGTTCATATGTCAGTCGACTGTTAAATAATATTTTTGTTGGTTTACAGGAACATGCTTCTGAGCTCGGTCAGTCAATATCCTACGGCTCGACTAATTATAGTCAATGGTAAAAAATAAAACAAGCTCAGGTACGTCGTCACGCCAAGCACTTCCGCTCCTTCACCAATATTTACTTCACAACCTTCCATTAATAATGCAAGTATTACACCGACATACCAGCAATAATAATGACATCTTAAGTGATATGAAAATGAATGCAATAATCACACTCGTGAATATAATATAAATAGCCATAAATAAGGGAATCTTTGACTGGAAACACTGAATGGAATACCGAATCCACTGAGGAGAAAAACTGGAAGAGGAAATTATACAGGATATATTTGCTGCTTTTGAAAAATAACCCTCAGTTTCTATAAAATATTCACACTCATCACTCCCAAAAGAGTCATTTATAACTTTTGACGATGCACATTCTTCTTAACTCTTTTAAAAAGAGAATGACAGAGAAAAATAAAGAAAGAAAAACTAAATGCCTCTTTTCCTCAATGATATTCTTCCAAAAGCTATCTTAAATGCATTTATTTCTCTAAACTGAAAGAGATAACTGCTGTTCCTGACTTGGCTTGTCTTTTCTTCAAACTTGGTGGCTTTAGGGAAATTTAACATTCTCTACTATTCTTCTGGTTAATGCAACAACGAGTATATTTTACATGCATCTTTTCATTCCTTAAATGTATTTTGGCTGGGCTCAGTTCTTTAGGCATGACTCTTTTTAATGTCTTTATGTGCTCCTTTCATTGTCTATCTGTTATGTCTCTGCCGTTTCAGCCGGCGCTATACGCGGATACATAGAAGACACAAATACATTGTACATGTCTTCGCCTCGCTTGTTGCCCTGAGCCAGTAATATTATTACAAATCCAAGAAAATGTATTTCTTCTTGTGGCAAATGTGCATTCTGAGAGTTGCACACATGATGTTTTACCAACAAAATAAAAATGTAACGTGCATGTTTTCATAAGTACAAGGACTTTCTCCAACTTTCTTTCGGCTTTCAAGACATGTAGTGAAGTGCATTGGGAGTGGTTGACTTGTCTTAAGTACATTTTCTTTTTTCTTTCTGAAGGGCAACAAGAATGCGATGGATGACGATGAATGAGCCAAACGCAATCTGACTGGCGGCAAGTTCATAAATAAACTATGTATATTATAGTAAAAAGAGGTTTTCTGTTGTCCACAGGATTTACTTAGAAAATATATGGCCCTTTCTCAATGAATAGGGAACATAATGCGGTATGTCAAAGGTTTAGTATATAGATATATGTATGTGTATCGTAACTGTCTAGCGAAAAAGACGAGCGAATTTCCTGTTAATGTGTTTAAAGTTGTTTGGGGAAGCTTCAGACACACTTTATTTTGTATTTAAATTTTCTTTGGCTTTCATTATTCCCGCTTGGACTTTATATTATACTATTTTTTTAAAGAGATTAAAATGCTGGGAATGAGTGTTCGCTTCAATGCATTGTTAATAATGTCTGTTTACTCGACACCAAGTTAGTAAAAAATGTAAAAAGTCTAGGAAAAGTGTGACTTTTTTAGAAGCAGTAAGTGTTTATTTGACTGTAAAACTATAACAGAGAACATTTTAAAACAACAGTGTTTAGTTTATGTAATATATTTTCTAAGAAAATTCATAGAATATTTTTGGTGAAAAAAGGAAAGGCGAGACTAAAAGGAAACTGTCAGAATAATTCCGACCATTCCTCAAAAATTTTATGCACGAACAAAAAAGAAAAAGACGAAGGAAAGGGAGAGATGGTTTCTTTCTATTAATGAAACTGGAAAGGAATATGGCATTATGTGTATTGCATGCTTTCTCTTACATACACATTTACACACATAAATTCCAAGCTAAAAAGTAAAAAACTTGAAATAGGCGAATTCAGCTTCACTCAGATTCTCAGTCACAAAATCATACTATATTCTTCTCAGTACCGCTATAGGCGCTATACACATTTTAGCCTCCCGTTCACTTTCATTAATTTACACAAATGGAATTATCTTCCCACCGCACACACACTCTCTTTGCTTTCATAATTCTATCTGCTCCTATATATTCTCACTCGCCTTTTTCTTCACGTTTCTCTTTTTCATGTATGAAGCTTTTCTTTTCTTTTCTTTGAAGCCATCGTCATTAAAAAAGCGATAAACGATGGTACCCCAATAATGAATCGTAAGGAGGAAGAAGGTCGTTG